>JAHZNC010003776.1:0-19479 GCA_027744095.1 Zhuqinia jingwanae | reverse complement strand
GCACTTAAACTTTAAAAATAGTCCCCGTTTAATTGTATTTAAATAAATAAAAATGTATGCAGTTTCAGAATATCTGGCGGCAGAAGGCATTCTCAGTACGCTGTGCACTTGAGAAAATTCTGGTATGCAAGCGGTATTATATCAGATAGAAATTCCTATCCTTCTTCTCGACATGCCTTTTATTCATTCAATTTTCCATGTAATAAAATATGAAGTCATATTGTGAAGCATAATTGACTCTGACTTTTTTCAATAACAACACACACATACACACACATACACACACACACTCTCTCTCTCAGGGCATAGCTTCCATCATCATCAGACCAAATTATAATATATTTATGATTGCTTTGATTTTTTTTAAATATCTGATATGAGTAGCGATATTGAGTAACATATTATGAACCCTGGTGCATGCATGCTGACTCCTCAAAAAAATATATAATGCTAACCAGCCAAAAAGTTTTTGGCTTGTCTTGTCATTTCATGCTGTGCACACTCTCTGTTTGTCTTCTTGAATTAAATGCACATGGACAACTTGAAACTTACATAATAAGTTATAAATATAATAGAAAAACATAACAACAACGGTACTCATACGGTAGTACTTTTTTTAAACTCATCATCATGATGATGATAATCATTCTTATGCAAAATGCTTCGCTTAGTAAACCTTCGTATACGTGTATACCACATGTAATATTTTTAAAATAAATTGTACAAATGACAATATTTGTAGTAAAGAACAGTAAACCTTCATGCAGAGCACTCCTTTTTTTGTTCAAAAAAATATGTATGCAAAAATGTTGATGAAGTGCCTTTGTTCTTAGTCCTTGCTCGTTTGTCTTTGATCCGGGAGAATGGAATGAGAGCTATATAGTCTCCCTCCTGCCATGATTTCATTTTGGGTGTGAGTTTGGGCTCTCTTGAACAATAACGCATCGTCATTTTACGAGCATGCATAATATTACAACTGAATCATGATCAGGTAGGAACTGTAGTGTATGCAAAATGCATTTTCTGACAGCATAGCAGCAGTAGTGAAACAATACAAAGGAAACAAACAAACTGTATAGCTAAAAGTTGTGACCTTTCAGGTGATATCCTAAAGGGATATTTTGAGGATCTGTGTAAGTTGTAATTTTAATGTAAAATCGTATGATTTTCAGCATGTCATTTGCAGTTTTGTTGTTATTGAGTGACATGATATTATGTAGCAATTTGCCCTGCTATTTAGAATTGATGTGCTGTGTAAATGTAAAACATCAGCGAGATTGAAAAATAGAATATTCTTTGAAGTGTTAGAAGTACTTATTATGTAACAAGGTTGATGATAGCGTGTGTATCAGTCCTTTGAAATATTGCTTTGCTGGAAGGAAGAAGGAATAATACACATATTCCTTTGGCGTAACATAACTTTTTCCTTCCAGGTTGCGGTTACAATGCAATGTTTCGGTTTACATTAAATTATATCGAATTGGAAACATTTTTCTTTACCTTTTTCGTATTTTCACGTTTTACTGCACTTGAATTTTACGCATAATTTATTTTGATGAGTGTTCTAACACACGTCCTCCTTGCACAATAATAATAATTATTATTATAGTGTGCAGTGAATACAATGCAAGTTTTCCAGTCGGTTACATCTTCCAACTTAAACTATTGAATATTATTGCCTATTACCTATTATGCATTTTCGGTTATTTTGTTGTTATTTTGTAGAAAAAAACCCAAAAGTTCCTCCTTTATGGTTTCTAATAATAAAAATGTTTACATTCATAGCTGCTTACATACAATTCATATTTCCAAAATATTTTCCAACCAAAAAGAATGCTCGACCATTTCTCCTTTCTTGAATTCTTTTATGGATATTTTTTACTTCCAAAAAAGTGAAGCGTATAATTCTATTCCTTTTAAAGTCTAAACAGAAAGTTTTTACTCATTGCATTTCATTTCACTTTACTTCTCCTCCTCCTCCTCCTTCGTCTTTTATATATATATTTTTTTATTGTTTGTTGCATCTTTTTAGGTATAGATGTTGGATCAAGTCATGTCATGAGTTATTGATCACAGTTCCATTGAAGGAACAACTGTATACAAGAATGCATGAAAGAAGTAGACTGGGCCAGAAAAGGTCAAGTGAGAATAATGCACCGCGAGAAAAAATATTTATTACGCCACACTAGAGCCACAAAACAGTCACCACCACCAAACACGATCATCATCATCAGACTCAAACCAATTTTTGCTGTTGCTCTCATACAAACACATGCACGTACATACACAGAAACTAGTTAGATCAGATCATATAGATCCAAATAGCCAAAAGTCTTTTGAAAAAAGTAATAATCTATGTATGAGCGTTCATTGAATGTAAATAACAGCTTTCTCAATAGAGATCCACACATACACACACACACACTCTTTCACATAAAATGCGTATAAATAACGTATTTATCCTGTCAGCCTGTGTGACGCGCACACAACACACAAGGCACAAAAGCGAAACATTAATCATCATCACCCCAAATCAATACAATACAAAACATGCTCTGTGTGTGCTCCTAGTCTTCTGCTCTAAGCTCTACTTCCTTTCATTATTTCACCAAAAGAATATAAAAAAAACTAACAACGAATAAATATATTATATTACTACGTAAAAAATTATGTGTCAAATGTTATGTACTACTATCACTATGTGTGCATTACATACTGCACATGTGCATACTTTAACTTAACTCACAGCAACACAGTCACCTACATATTATGTAGTTTAATGCCCCATAAGGATTAGAATATTTTCTCTTGTCCAGAGTCCACACAAGACAAAAACAGAAACAAGGCTTTTCAAAAATACATAAGTGTGTGCCTGACTAGACACATATACCTATGTACTGGTATTCTAGTATACTTATTTGGGCCTTATTTAAGGTTTTATATGCGATCTTTGTCCTTTTGTACGATTTTTGGAGATTTTGAGTCAAGTATCATGTATTCAAATTGCACACCACCACCACTACAAGATTTACAATATACAGCTCTCTATTCATTTGTCACTTGCTTCCACAAAATTAAACATATTTACCCCAATATTTAGAAACATGTGGACACAAAGCTGATCCTGTGCTTGTGTATAAGCTTTAACATTTAAAGTTTTTTTTGGGTTCAGCAAACATACAGACTAGCAGACCAAAAAAGGGAGCTCGTACAATATACAGCGTCTAAAGTGTCAGTTTTATTATTATTGCCATTATTTGAATTGAATGGCCTGGTGGTAGAGATGGTGTGGTGCTGTGGTATAATATAAAAAAAGACTTAAAGTACCTCATTTTCACTCGACCCTTTTTAAAAGTCTTTATTTCCCGTAAAGAAATTTGCTTCCACTCATTTCAATAATGTTCTATCCCTATCCTCTATCCTGCCGGCGTTTCCTCAAATTCATCAACAAAAGACAGTATTACGTAATAATGGTCATTATATTTGGTATAGATATACCAATGTGAAATGATGGTAATGAAAATTACCTCAAGATGTAATCAACCTGATAATTGGAAATGTTACACATATAGCGAGTATTTGCTTCAAATTTCTCTGCAGACTGAGACTAATGCAAGACCATAATCTCTACATGGCTGCATTGATTTTGTAGAGTAAATTTTTATTTTATGGCGCAAAAGTGTTACATAAATTGTAGATTTAGATGATATATTTGTATAGAAACGTTATTTGATATCCGCTACTCCCAACAAGTTTCAATTTACCTTTACTAAAAAAATCTCCCTTTTGTCTACTTTGGCTACATGTTGGACGAGATGGGAGCCGAAGAATAAGAAAAATGAGTGTTTAAGTGGAAATTACTTATTCTCTTATTATGCAACAATAAGTTTTTATTCTTGCAGAGGGACAGGAGGGGAGGCATGTAATATTTTTTGGTGCACTTAAGGGTCCCGGTCCGTCTGGTTTCTTTATGAATAGTAGTAGTAGGATGTTGAAATGTTGATGATGAGAATACCAAACAAGAAAGGGCAATGCATACAAGTAGGTATAAATTTTTAGGTAGCTTCACGGTAGACTTGAAATTATTGAATGTGTTAAGCCAACCTTGACTCACAATATTTTGAATTTAGAGATAATGCGTTGGTGTTACTTTACACCTTTTTTGTGGAGTACCTATCATGCCTGTTTCAAAATAAAATCTTTTATGTGCTCCTTTTGTTGGCTGGCTTATTTTCACCTTGTTCCTTTTTTCTTGAAAGAAAAAATAGGTTCATTACAAAAGTTATGTAATAACAAATATTGCACTCCTCCTTGCAAAAGTTTTAAATTTTATTTGTATCCATAATATTGTTTCCATTCCAGATGTATAATATGGGCTGGGACATATTGTCAAACAGCGTTGTTGAAATTTCAGTTGTTGTAAAGTACCCCCACAATGCAATTGTAATACCTATACATTGCATACTTAAGACTTTCTTTTTAAACGAACGTTTTCTTACACTTCCTACTGTTAAGAACCCGACATTTGACTGCAGCATAATAACAAGAGTTTTATACTTTTTAGCTGTATTGGAACGGGACAAGTTCAATTTGGCTTAGTTCCTTTTGATGAAAAGTTTTAAATTTTTATCAAGTATTTAGGGATTTGAGCCTCAATTTGGTGTGACTTTAGTTGACAATGTGCTGTTGTTGTGCGATGAATGCTTTCTTTCCATATATATTATTGCAAGTCAAGCACAAAACTGCAAAGAAAAATTTGAGCAATTTGTATAAAAGCTAATAATATAAATGAATGAACCAAATGTCATGCCTTGTCTGTTACATGCATCAGAATTTCCTGTTCCCACACAGATGGGTGGAGTATATATATGGTTGCTATATACGTTAATGGCGGCGTCTGTAAAAGACATTGTGAGAGACTCTGTTACATAGTATATAGCGGACACCTTATCCACAGAAGATCCAGTATTGTAAATTATATGCGACGACATATGTGACCACAGGTCTCCTCAAGCTCTCTGCTGTAGTCCAAGGTTAAACCAAACTTTATATATATATTTTTTCATCCAAGATGTTGAAATGTCCTTCATTTTGTTAAGTTTAGTTTGCTTCCGTCAGCAGAAGAAACACTAGTTTTTGCGCAGGATGGATATTAAAACAAAGTTTTGTGTCGTTTTGGCACAGAAAAGTATTGTAAAACTTACAGAATGGGTAGCACACAATAAAATATGACGTGTAAACGAGTTTGAAATGAAAAACTCTTGTCTCAAATAATATTTACGGACAAATGTAGTATTCTACTGCAGAAAAAAAGACAAGTTAGTATAGTAGTAGCAGTAGGTCAAGGTGAAATTCACAATCTATCGTGTTAGAACCAAGTTAGTAGACCAGTAAAACATACACCGTAACAAGATGGGATATGTATCTACAAAAAAAATTTGGGGTGTGAAGAGATTGTGACAATGTTTATCAAACCCCCTCTCTTGGGTGACACATATTAAATTTTCGATGAGGATCATGCCACACAAACACATTAAATAAAAGTTGCAAGATCCACAACACAACATAAGGCCCATAATAATAAATATACCTACATCGAGCTTTTATTATTAATACACGCTGCTGCCTTGTGCCTGGTGCCTCTTGCCATTGTATTGAAGTAATAAATGGCAACGTTTGATGAGGGATTAAAGACGTCCAAATATAGTCCATAAAGTTTCTCATATTACTTCAAAGACAGATTTACGAGCAATTAGATTGTCTAAGGATGTCTTTGATGTGGTAGGGGATTATATGAGGACAGTTTAGCTCCATATTCCCCATCATCATGATCATGCAGAAGTCAAGCCAGCGTGGCAGCAGGGTGATAGTGATGGGATGTGATAAAATATCATCCCATCACCACACACAACCACATATATAAGCTATTCATAAGTTTCTAACTCTGCACTGCACTGTAAACTGCAGCAGTAGCAATAACAAAACAAGATGTGTATATAGTAGTACAGGAGTAGCAGAAAATGATATTTCATTTTCATTTCATAGCCACCAAAAACTAAACAACAAAGTGCTGTTTGCTATCATGTCATCGGTTGGCTTGTGTGATAGCAGTCAAGTCAATATCGTTATTGCTGGGCGGCACAAATCTATCTATCTAGATACTACCACTACTACTGCTGCTGCTCAGCGCGGATTAATGGTTTTAAGAAACCTTGGAAGAGACAGCCACTTTGAAATGTGCTGTTTTGACATAAAAAAATATTTTCGCCAAACAAACCATCACAAAATCATTACTTTTGCTAACGCCAGCATAATATTTCACACCACCATGTTTGCACTTTACCGTCCTTTTGTGGCTTTTCATCCTGACATCATCCTGCTTGCCATGCCGCAAGAATAATAAAATTTGTGACTTATGTACCCAAGTTATTGCAAGCAAGATTGCAAAAGAAGATACGTATTATTTTATAACAACCAAGCGAACTGAAATTGCATCCGTGTATCAATTCTTCCACATTTGGTTGTGTATGTAGCGTTGACTCAAGTTGATTTCAAGATTCAATACAGAAACAAATATGTATGATATTTGAGTAGTTGCTGATTAGCAAGTGTAGATAAAGTTTCATTTCACATACTTATTTGTGTATGCCTGCATAAAAAAATACAGATAAATGTAATCAACTTCGTATAGAAATGCAAGTATAATATGTACTTTGTTCTTTGATTTAATTTGATATGACTGGTATTTGACCGTGCTCAACAAACAACACAATGCTGTTGGTTGGCTTCTTGTCTCCCCCTTTTTTGATGCCCTTTTAAGTGTAAATGCAAGTATATGTACTTTGTTCTTTGATTTAATTTGATATGACTGGTATTTGACCGTGCTCAACAAACAACACAATGCTGTTGGTTGGCTTCTTGTCTCCCCCTTTTTTGATGCCCTTTTAAGTGACGGAAAACAAATTGATGTCATAATATAACGAGAGAAATATTAATGTTCTTTTGTCTCACGGTCGAGTAAGCTACTATAAATATAGAAGCTAAGCAGAAAAAAACATGTATATTTGATAATGTTTTGTTTCATATAAGTACCTACATACATCGTATTGGGCATTGGTGACGATGATCAAATCATATGCCATGACTCTTAAAACCCCATATAATGTGATCATCTCTAAAACGACTGTAAAACAATGATGTTTCTTTCAACGCGGAGATATAAAATTGAGAATCATGTGATTTCACATAAATGTCAGCAAAATCCAGTGATCAAACTTTTATTCAGCGACTTACCACGTATTTTGGCCATGAATATGTATTTAGTATTTATTTGCATAATGCCCTGGACCCTGACTTGTAACTTCTTTGTATAATATTACGTTATGTCGAGTGAAATATTAGGGTTTTGAAAGGAAAGTGTTGATTGCCAACTATAGGTAGTTTAATGTCACATAGTTGTAGATCATTTCGTCCTCACTATAGTAGTTTAAAAAAAAATTAATAATAGAGCAACCACTTTGTCATATCTTTTAATGTCTCATTATTATAGTATCCTTCCTTATCTTAAACTTTATTCTTTTTCTAATCATTATGACTTTTCCGTTTTTTTTAAACTCCCTAAAAAGGCTTGCAATCATTTTGGCAACCAACCGCATAAAAATGTTCTCTCTCTCAAATCCAGAGCGTTGTTAATCATTCCTCCACAGTTGACAGTAGTGTGGTTTCATAATATTTTGAATTGGCTTTTTCCGTTTTTATATATATTTGGAATATGTTTAACTGTTTCTATCCCTCATCATTTCCCGGTTATACCACCAACAAGGAATCACATCATTATTTCATTAAAACACAGCTCATTAAGCCTTTTGAAAGAGCTTTTACTCAGAATTATAGGAACAAAAACCACTCCTTGGGATAGCTGAAAGAGAGAGAGAGAGAGAGAGAGAAAGAGTCTAATTAATTGAAGTATCTAGAGGTATAATGATTGTAGGCTTATGCACAGAAGCTCGTCAAATAATATGATGGGACGAGGACAAGAAAGGAGTCTACTTGTGTTTTTCGCAACATTTTGTGCTCTTGCATTATTAACGCTCACACAGCACTGTCGTATAGTAATAACTCTTTGTTCATTTTCACAATTTAACTTTGGACCTGCTCTTAAAAAAGGATAGAATAAAATGTTGGAATGTAAAAACATAGTTTTGGTTTGTCTAAAAATAAAGTATATACATATAATTAGAAGGCTTGATTTTATACGAAAGCTATTATATACCTGAAATTAAGTAGCAAACGTTTTCAAGGATTTCATATAACCCACAATATTTTTGCAACTCATTTCGTTGAGTGCTATTGTTGTTTTTTTTATCAAGTGCGTTGTTGTTAAATAGCTGCTCAATTTTGATTATATTTTTAACAAGTGTTCATCTACAAAGTTGTGTGCATGTTGCTAATCAATGGGTACATTATACGCCAATAATGGGTATATATATGTATTGACGAAAAATTGTAATACGTAGGTTACGTATACGTTGACTCCAAAATAGTTCTTTGGATGGCTAGCATTTTAGTGCGCAATATAAATCAAATTAATCCATTTCAGTAGACCTCTTTGGAAAATTTAATGAAAAGTCACAAGAATAGAGTTGACTAAGCTGATTATTACGGCTGGAGCTGTATGCTCAAGAATTTATGTATTATTGAGTATTATGTGGTAGGTCTATCGATGCTGATGTTGAAACATAAAACAACACGAAATTGGGTGAAGGACCATAGACTAATTAACTGGATTACATGGACGATTTTAAAGCGCTTAAAAACGCTCAAATTATGAAATCGTTTCATTGAAATGCAAATGATGATTGTATTTTGAAGAGAGGAACAAATAACTCGCCCACAAAGCAACTACTTCAAAGCACTGTACACTTTCGTAATTTCATTGAGTTTCTTCATTCCATTTATAGCACAAATATTTATTACAATTCCTAATTTGCCATTTTTAGCGATAGAAGTTGATGTTACATTTTTAATAAAGTAACTAAACTTGTCCCGAAATGTTTAGTGTTTTATACAACAAATTTCTTATAAATCTTTTTTTTAAATTTCAATATTATTATTTTTATACAGGAAGCTATTTAATATAAATGTCTTTATAACAAGTACATTTCCTCGGTTTGATTGATTTGAGGTTGTTATAAAATTGTATTTGCATGTAGCAAAAATTATTTCTTTTGTCGCTTTTTACATAAAAATTGTTGTTGATTAAAAATGCAAACTTTCAAAAGCTCGAAATTACTGTCCTAAATACTGAATTATTTTAAAACATTGACACCCGCTGTTATTGAAAGTGATCTGTAGTAAGCATAATATCCACACAAAAAATCAGTATAGGATATGCATTATAGCTTCCTGACAAGTTTGCTAGTACACTCGGGCATTCATAACTTTTTCCATGTATATTTTTTAATTGTGATACTAAACTATATTATTAAAATTTGCATGCATGCATGTTTGTGTATATTTAATGTTTATGGGATTTACCTTGTTCGCTAACTATTAAATTATATTTTATTGCTCTAGTTGTCAATATAAACTTCTATTTACATTAGAAAATTGTTATGTATATTTTTTTTAGCATTTTGTACCAAATGTATAGTAAAATCACTACGATCATTACTCAAATTATAAACAAGTAAAAAAGAAAGGAATTATATCCGTTATCATTCAGCCTTGTTCAGAGATATAGACAGCAGAGAGCCAAACCAATCTTTAATTTTTTGGTCAGCCATTAACAATTATTATTTGCATTACATTCTTATTTATTTTCATTTCAGGCTCATTTCCTTCTTCTGTCGGCAGTGCAGGATAGGATGTTAGGATGTATAATAATAATAATATATATGCATATGCATAATATTATGGATCCATATTTATGACACAGACAACTTAAACAAGCAAAAAAAATGTAACAAAGATCAATATTTTCTCCTTCTTCGTCTTCTCTTAATAATCTGACGTAGTATTGTCCACACAGTTGGACTCTTTTCTGACTCATTCTCGGTTCTTTTACAATTTCCTCAATCATGTTATTAGTTGGTCTGCAAGCATTTTCACATTAATCAGTTTGTGTGTGTGTGTGTGTGTGTCTACCTGTGTCGGTCGGCTTACTAACTCTGACGATTTGGTATAATGATAAAAGCATATATTATTATATAGTTTATATGCGATCTTGATAATGGGTATATATATATAGTCAATAGTAGATATATCAAATCATTTCAAATAAAACAATAGAACTAGTCTTGCAACTTTCCTCATGTTGCTTGCTAATCTAGCTACTTTATTATAGAAAATGGTCAATGATGACAGAGATTTTGAAAAGGTTATGACAAATTTACTATTTAACTTGTGGGGAGTCAATAATTTTATGGCTTGTTTGCATTATTTTTGTGTGACGTATCTGCATACATAGGTACATATATACAAAAGCTTTTTTTCTGCAGCAGCAGCAGCAGCAGTGCGGTTGTTTGTTGTTTTTTCATTGTTGCTGTTTGTGGTATAATGTTTGCTGGGTAATTGGAAGGGTTATCAAATTTATTATCAATTACCAAACCGATTTCATGACTTTTAACATGCATCATTTTCTTGTTCACCTGTCAAGATCTTTTCTTTCAAACTTTTGTTGTGCGTGGTGGAAGTAGTAGTATATAGAATAGTTATGTACGTAGTTGTACGTACAATGTGTATTTATTTTTAAAAGAGTAAACAATGTGCCACGTCTTGTTAGAAATTTTGAGTTAACTAGTTTATCAAGAAGAAAAAAATGTTTCTTTTACTTTTTTGTATTTGTTTAGCAGTAAAATGTTCTCGATATAAAATCACAACAGTTTTTGTTGATCACTTGGTTTTTTTCTAGTAAAAGCACGATACACAATACACAGAAACGTGTATGTGCACGTCACAAAATTATATACATTGTTTGATTTTTTTATGACTGACATACTAACTTGGCTTTTAAAATACGAAACGAAATGTGGTTTCTTTTTGTAGTCGTAGTATGTATTTGGGATACCGTTACAAAATTTAGCCCAGTATAATACTCGTTTTTCGTTTTTATACTGAAAATGTTTTTATTTTCGATACCAACCCAAATGTTTTTTTTAGAAAATGAGTTTTGAGCAAATACATGTGATTTGATCAATATGTGTACATACTGTTGTTATTTTTATACATTTCCATTAACAATTTTTTAAATTAAAACAGATAAACACACATGACAATATTTTGAAGCATGTGTGTATTCTCATAATTCTTGTATTAATCCAAAAAAAGAACAAAATATAAAGCAAGTAGATAAAAAAAATCCAAGCAGTAAAGAAATGTCATAGGTCAACCGTAAAAATTATTCATTCATTTTCATCTCGAGAGATCATAAATTAAATGCAATGTAGAGAGCCTCAATGACAATTTTCATAGCCACATTTGGTAATGCTCCTCTGCCTGTTGTCGAGGGAAGAAAAAACAAGTCAAATAATAATAACCTTCCATTGCTGTTCTTCTGAGAGACCATAAATACTCTTTATTTCAAATGTCATGAAAGTTATGTTGATGATGATATGGCGTTGCGCTTGACTTGGTGGTAAGTATATACACACACACACACACTATGATACACAATGTATTTAAACCTTAAACAAAGTCATTCTTCACGTTTATAAATATTAAAGTAGAATGCGGCGGCAAGGCAGTAACAACGAGACCAGCGGAATAAATTTTTCTTGCATGCCATGCAAAATGAAAGAACCAAACCAAATAGTTTGGTTCTTTCATTGGTTATGGTAAAGCCAAGTCAAGCTTGACAACTAAAAACGCGCTGCTGCTGCTGCTGCTGCTGTAGTGGATTTCCAAAATATCCTTTTCTCTTTTTCCTCCTTCTTCAAGACAAGATGGTTGGGGTGGTTTTTGTTGGAAAGCAGAAGGAGGAGGAGGTGATGGGGTGCAGAAGAGTAGTAAAAAATAAAAAGTGCCATGCATGGCGAGAGCGTTGTTGTTTTCTTGTTTGTCATTAAACCATTCTTCATATTCCATAAAATTTTGAGCACCATAAGTCAAATACATACCAAAAAACAGTGAACCATGTAAAATCCGTGTCTTGCTGGGTTTTTGTCGTGTCCCATGTTTCTCTTCACAACAACATCAACATAATATATATTATGTACATACCTATAAACTTTCTTTTATCGTCGCAACAACTCCTTATATTTTTATTTTGTCGCTCTGTTGAATGTGTCTTGATCTGTCATAAGACGCGAGTGAGCCCATCAAAACATTTCCATTTTTAGCTTGAAACTGCCGTTTCGTCACATTAATCCAATAATAAAAAGTGCAACAAAGTATGTGTCGAGTAATTCATTTGGAAGAGTGATATAAAATGTGATGGAATGCTATAATGTGACGAAGAATAATTATTATCATCATGCCACACAAGTCATCATCATAATATCATCATGAGAGTGTGTGCGTACAACGCTTTAATATTATTATTAAATATATAACAAGTGCATTCATAAAAAAATATGAAAATGATATGCTGATGACGAGCATGATGACTCTTTTCTTCTGTGATAATCATTGACTTGACTTGACTTGACACAAAGTTGCATGAAGGAATTTTTGACTTTTGAGGAGAGATTGTAGTTTTTTTTCAAGATAAGAGATTTATTTCAAATTAGAAATGAATGATGTAATTCCAAAATGTACAAATTTTTATCCTTATTATTTTTTTTATTATCCAAATACATAAAATTATTTTCTTCTCCTTCATGCCCGAATGAGCAGTGTTCACTAAACTGACGAAAGTAAAATTTCTTGCGTACATTTTGTAAAGTTAACATAATTTGTGCCGCTACAACTGGTTCGTATGGATGACTTGGAATATTATTAAATTAAAGTTATGAATTTGTCTTTGTCGCGCAACAAAAAATTGGGTTTTAATACCAAAAAAATAATCCCTTACTCTCCTGAACGATATACATACATTATTTTATCCGAAATAAAATGTTATTTAGCTTAAAAGAGAGTTTACGCTCGGTGTGGTGGTTTATTCCAGATTAAATAAAAAATGTATAAATAAATAAATGCTTGGAGAAGTGTATAGGTATTAAGGTTTATATCAAAGGAATATGCATTGACAATTGATGCTGGTACCATATAACCCGAAAAAATAGAAGTAAAGTAGGGAGTGGAACGATCGCACACGTTCAACTGACAGGAATCAAAGAATAAAACTGACATGTTTGTAGTTTGGCAATAAAGACGCGTCAAACAAGTGGAAAGTCGAGGGAATAAACCGCGCACAATGAAAATTAACAGACGTTCCATAAAAAACTTTATAAGGATTTACTGCTCATTATTTAGCATTCTTTGATGATTATAAAACCTAGCTTGAGAGTATTTTACTGCATTTTGTGTGTGAATCACTACGCCTCACAAAAGTAAATGTCATCGTATTAAAAGATAGAACATTTCTGCCTGTGTCTATCGCTTCATATATGAAAACGAATGTGAGCCTGTCTTATAATATTTATATGACAGGTGGCAGGAGGCATAGTAGTACATACACAAAATCAAACAAAATTTCACCGTTCGCCATATTACCACTGCCTTGACATCTACTATCTATCATACAAATAAATGTTTAGAATAAGTGGAACGCGAATACATGAAATTGGAAGAAAAAAATCTGCTTAGACCAGCATTCTCATCATTTTACATCGCCAGTCACAAACTTTAAAGAATGCTAACAAGACTCAGGGAAAATGAACACAGACTTGCTGAAATCGCTGAAATGTCAGCCAAAAGAAATGACAACAAAATGGAAATATAATCTGTAAGTCTTTTAAAGTTTTGATGTATGTACAAACAATGCAGCACCAATCTTTTTTTTGAATAGTTGACTATTAATGTTGCATATTATTAGTACATTACTACCATTTTACGGACATGCATACTATACATGAATGTATTCGCAGGTAAAGAACATTCAGTGTCAACGCGTTTGTTAACCAAAAATTACAATTTGTTTACGCAATTTGCAGTCACTCTGTCAGTATTAAGTATCTTAACCAAAAATGGTAAAACATTTTTTTTTCAACCATCCATCTCCCTCTTCTTCTTCTTCCTCCTCTCACCCAACCCAGCTACAATAACTCATACTAAATGTCCAATTTCACAGGTGTATGTATATAAACATGCTGAAATAGGTAACAAGACACTATATGTTGCTTAGTATACAAGGTTTTTTACAAAAATGGTCATAAAATTTTCTCACGCGACATTTCATCAGAATCAAAAAGACAGGCGTATAGAGAGAGAAAGAAAAAAAATGTACATAATTCTTTCTTAACCTGCATTGCATTTTTCTATAAAAGTATCTACTACTACACCAGCTTAAAATATCTGTCATTTCATGTAATAAGCTACACATCAATCCTGTATAATATTATTATGCATGTATGTTTTGACCTGGGATGACCGTAAATAATTATTCTGTAACAAGAACCACTGCACTTGCATATTATGCACAGTTGTATGTATGTAATAGTGTGACTGATTTTTTACTGATGTGACAATGAAAACACTGATTATAAAGGACAAGCATGTAAGCTCTAAATCAAATGTGTAATAATATCCTTTCTCACAAACGAAATAGCCTCTAAAATTGTTCCAACTTACTGACACTCTCTTCTCACCCTCTAACAGTTCGTTTGTCTGCTAAAGCAAGTATGTGTAGCTTGAAGTTTGAGATTAGTATTTTTTTACCCCGCATTGTAATAATAAGGCAAATACTGCAGCAATGATATGTTTTAAAAAATCCAAAAAGTAAAAAAAAAATCTGTGTGCATCATATAAAATGTTAATGTTACACACATCAAATTGCGTGTGGATGTGACACAAAAAAAACACTGATTTCACCATTAAATGCGTGAGGTCGTCCTAAAGTGCGGCTTTAGCTGTTGTATTTTTGTATGTATGTTTGGAATGCATGAGGACGAGATAGCTAATAATAATAATAATAAGTGGAACAAGTGAAGTGACAAGCAGAGTTTTGTTGTTGTGACTGTTTTGAAAAGCTTAAAAAAGTTTTTGTCACTTTTGTGTCCAGGCAGGGCATATAGATAGTATTAAATATTGCTGCGGGGTTCAGTAGTAGTTGTTGCTGTTGTTGTTCTTGATGCTGATGCTACAAAAAGATTAGGATTATTCAGGACACACACGAAATAAAATTATGTATGTGCGTTGTGTGTGCATATAGATGTAGATAGATAAAAAGAGAGGAATGTGTAGTTCCATAATAATAAAACATGCTTATTTGAAAATCAGTACAATTCCCCGAGGAACACGCAATAGCAATCTAATTCCAAATAATAATAATAACAAGCGTAGTGGAGTAGGCGATATAATGTTGGTGATGTGTGGCTCGTTCATACTTTCATATTTAATATTGAAAATTCTTCCTGTCTCTGACCCTCCACTTTGGTATTCAACCAACAACCAATTCGAAACAAAAACAAGCGTTCCATATTATAAAACATCTTTACTTGATGCTATGTTACTCTTTGTGGTCCTTCATATTTATATTATGGACTGTGACCGTGACGGTCATGTCATGTGAGGTGTGATGGTGGTGGGTGGTGGTGAGAAGTCTAAAGGAAAGGAATTTGAATCCAAATATGATCCATGGACATGTTTACTGAAAATGAAACTAATACCAGCCCCAACATCAATAGTTCTTATCAAACAATTTTTTTACGCATATTATGGATAAAATGCATAGAACATCAAGTAGTAATATTATGAGTCAGAGAAAAAATGTAGGCCTTACATGGAGATTTTTTGAAAATTTTGTCGGCAGTTCGAATTTTCAATTGTTTGTCCGTTTTTCTTATCGTTCAAAACATTTTTCGCCTTCAAACATTTTTCGGCATTTGATATAATTTGGTGACAAAATATAAAGTAGAACATACTCGACGACGATATAAAATGTCTCAAACTTAAATAAATTCTCAAATTATGTAGTTACAGTCACTGTCACTCTCCAAGTGCTATAATTGTAGTAAATTAAATAACTACCAAACGGTGTACGTTGCAACTCGTCGTTCTAATAACAAGTTTAAGTAAAATCAAATTTTAACGATTAAAGAAAATATGCCTCCATCGAAACCTTTTTATCATCCTTACTACCACCAAAACCACGTATTCTATAATACCTACGTGGAGCTTAAATAAAGCAAATTATCATTATCTTATTCACATGGACGTGTTTTTGTTGTAGGGTAATGTAATGTGTCAGATGAATCATTGAGAAGACAGGCAAAACATTATTTTATGGTCTGGAGTCTGATGAGGAGTAGTAGTAGTAGTAAACTTGCATAGATTAATGTATAAATTTGTGGTCAGCTACTTTTGTTTTTAAGGAACTGTTTATACACACACTGTATGAAAATCAAATGATGATGATGATGGACATACAGACGTAGACGTGTGGATTGTGTGTGCGTGTGTGTGGCCATATTCACGCTGGTTGCATGCCTTCTATACATAATCCCACTGCACTCACTCTCCTTTTTGGTAGTTTGGCCTTCCTCGTGTACACAACCCTTTCATTCATTCAACTTTTTTGCCTGTTTTTCACTTGACAGTTTGAACAGATTTTAAATTAGCTACTTTGTACAGAGAGAGAGAGAGTGAGAGATGGAGATGACATTTTAACAGGAAATCATACACCAAAACTGACAACGCCAAAGCCTGACTGCGGTAGACTGACTGTGTGTGTGTGTGCAGTTTATAAATTATATTAAGAGTTTTTGGGATTTTTTATGGCAAACTTGTAAATTTCATTGTTATTGTATGTGTATGTACCTCTATGTGCATATATATTTATTTACTTTTTGATCATGTATCAAAACCATCATCATTATCATCCTACCTAGAATTCCTACGGTTTTGAGTTCCAGGAGTCCCTACTACTCCTCATCATCATTAAAGCTACACAAGCTGGCAAATGTCCGTTTCATCATCATCATCTGCCTGCCTCCAGCTTCATACCTGTCTGTTTCTGCTATTTACTTTTTGCTCCCTTTTTACAACTCACCCACCACTTGAAGCATTTCATTTTGTTCCCATATTTCTGAGCCTTTGGCTACTAGTGCCGTTCACCGTTGTTTGACGCAGAAATCCTTTTTTTAAACTTTGACGTGACTTTTGTTTTACGACTAGTATTTTTTTGATAACTTGCTCAGTTTGTTAAATTGTGCAAATGAATCAATATAAGACCGACATCCAAGAATAAGTAATTTTGAGTTAAGACTTGCTCAATCTAGTCACGAGAAAGGTAAGTAAAAAAATAAGACAAGTGAGGGGACAGGCATGTCATGCCACTCGGAAGATGATATAAACTACCAAGAAATATTATGCGATGCGATTCCAAATAAATCCTTATCATCTTGATTGTACCGGTATATTATCTCCAGAATATCACGGGCTCTTTTAGTAGATGATAACGAGAAACTCGTCCACTGGTTCAATGGAACTCTTTCACTTTTTTTTGCTGTGCCTTCAATTTTATATTAGTATTATCATTTTAATAAAAAGAATGAACAACGTAATACAACCTACAACAAAATACATTCATGTTAATAACTACCCAATATTATTATGCCGAGAGAATGAAACAAATATAATAATATCCATTGCACACCACGCATCAAAGTACATAAATATAGTGTAATGTCCTCTATAAATGTAAACATATTTCTCTGAAAAAGAATTTTATGGACATGTCCAATGAATAATGTTATTATAATACGTAACTTTGTCTTATTTTAACTGAGCATCCAAACTTTGGGCATAAACTTGTACAGAGAAGTAAGGGACAAAATAACTTTGCTTAAAATAATATATAGTTTTGTATATACATATTTAACTGGACTCTGGACTGGACACATCAGCAGAGACAAAAGGCAGGTATAGTAGTAGTAGTAGTAGCACTGGAACTCGAGGGGACCACCACTCTAAATAAGTGGACTGGACTGGATCACTCAAGTGGAGAATGTGGAATGAAATGCATTTGTCTTTTCTTTTTTTTCTTGCTTCACCGGACACCAATTTAATGTCTCCGCTATTCAAAGAAAGAACGGAACAAGAAAAGACGCAATAAAAAAATAAAAAAATGAAACATTGTGGACAGAAGTAGTGGGAGAGATTATAATAATAATAATAATATATACGGTAGTAGTATATTGAATTGATTGTGATTCTAATGTGATATGTGTTTCTTCTTGTGTGAGAAGATTGAGTACGTAGGTATTCCTTTTGTAAATTGTTTTTGTTTGTGTGTGTGTGTGCGTGCACAACTATAATATGTATATACTCCATTTCCAACCAACCCATGTTTTTTATTTGAAACAATGAACTAGCTTTTTATTTTTATTTCTTCCTACATATATATGCATTTATTCATTTTATTGGTCTTCTTCTTGTATATATATTTGTACACATGGCTATTATTTATATAGCTACCCATGTCCTTTTCTATCTTTCATGAATTCCAAATAAAATGTTATGACGCGAGAACGGACAACGGGGAAAATGGACCAAGAAGAATGAACAGAATGATGGGCAAACAAAAAGTCAAGAAAGAAACAAGAAGAAGATGAGAGAGAACACACACCGGCGCTAATAAACTTTGAGGACAGGTTTCCTCTCGGTTCTCATTGCTGTTGTGTGTTGTGTCTGTGCAGTAACATCAAACATAACATGTTAGGTAATGTGAATGTGTGTGTGTGTGTATGTTGTAGGAAAAAATAGGAAAGAAAAAGAAGAAGACTTGTCCTGCTCTCGTGTTTATCTCTTTGTCTGTTCTACTAAAAAAAATCTATGTGACTGTTGTATGGTAGTAGTAGAAGTAGAAGTAGTAGTGGTGGTGGTGGTTTTGCTCGTTTACTTTTTTGTCAGATTACGATAAGATTGTAGATAATGCATAATTCTTCATTATATAAGCATTAGTTTTTTTTTGTACGGGAACATCGACATGAATCCATTTCACATTTCGACATTGTCTCACTATCACTCAATTGATTGCCTGTCTAGTTTTCTGCGTTTGAGGTCTCCTTGTGAGGCCGCCGCCACCACCAAAGAAATGACCAAGGCTTACATAAATACAAATACATACATAATATACATATCTACCAACTTATTGTTATACCCATATACACCTATGTATTTCATTGCATATGGTATGGTGAATAAAGCAGCAGCTGAATAGCTATGTATAAAAACCGATATGATGATGATGATGATAATGATGAGTATGACTACTATACACTCAATTTAATCTTATTCACAGTTTTTTTTTCTTTGATAAAATAGGTGAGATCCTGTGTAAAGGTAGCAGCAGCACTTAACTGTGATGATGATAAATAC
>JAHZNC010003775.1:0-15101 GCA_027744095.1 Zhuqinia jingwanae | reverse complement strand
TTGCTCAATGTGGTAAATATACAAGTTCAGAGATATCATAAAGTTAAATGGGTGGGGTGAAGTGAGATTTATCATATTTATACACAGCCTTTTTTTCTTTTCTACTTCAATCAATTCCGAAATTCTAATGGCAAACCGTAGTTCGGCTTCGGCCTATAAAGTAAATATTTACAATTAGCTTTTAACCTCATCTCTGGCAAATGTAAAACATGGACAATGTAAACCAAGCCAAAAAAACAAGCAAAAAAATCAAGTAGTTAGTTATATATGTAAATGCATGCCGGGCAAGATTGTATGTCCATACCTGACCTGACCCACTAATTAGTGTGGATTTTTTGTCTGTAATGTAAACATTTAAACATTATTCGCTGTAACATGAATACATGTACATAATAGAGAGATAGATTTCCTGCTCATGTTTTAGCAATTTGGATGATTGGAGTTGGTCTTTCCTTTTGTGCTATCTTTTTTTCAGCTATGATTTTACTCAGAACAAATTTATTAACCGATATGTGTATTTTTGCTCTATGGCTTTACTCTTGTTCATGTGATTTTCTTTCTTTTTTCGTGAGTTGTAATAATGTATAGTACATTTAGCCACTAGCCTAGCTACCTACTAAAATAAACAACAAGACAACATTTTCAACACAACCATCTATCAAAACGCAAGTAATAATGAGTATACACAGAGAAGCGAACTTAAGCATAACATGTTCACTTTTATTAGTTTTTTCTTCTCGTTTTATTGAAAAGACAATCAATCAGTCTATTCGTCAAATTTTAACCATTCAGGTTTAACTTGCGCTTCCTTTCTTCTATCTATCTTTTATTTATTCTGGTTTCAATTTTACAAATTGATATTATGGTTGATGGGTAACATAGATAACTGATGGATGATGAATGATAGAAAATAAAATATGAATGAATGAAGGATAAGAGTAATAACTGGCTTTTATCTATCCTATTTCCATGTTCATCTTGATCATAAAAGTGGAACATGGAGGTAATCACATAATTAAAGTTGAATGGACAGGAAATCTGAAATCCGATTTCCTCAACAACAACAACAAAAAACAAGATATAATGGGAAACGCGTGTGGCGTGACGACTTTTTTGTTTCTGAACATTTTCATTTTGTTTATATATGTCATTATTGTTAAAGTATATGAAAAGAGAGTAGACAAAAACTTTATTCTTAAAATATATATCTAATCCAAAGACAATACAAGTCTGTATCTATTCATCGTTCAGGACTTTATTGAGAACATTAGCAATAATCCACATCCGCCTTTCCATTCAATTCAACAACAGCCGACAGGAAAGAAATAGCCTATTTTCTTGGAAAACATTATCCAAATGTTTAAAAAGAAACAAAAGTAAGGTAAGAAGAAACAAAAAAACTCGGAACTGTCTCAACAAGACATATATCGGGTTGATTGACAGATTACTTTGAGGCTCTTATTTCACTATCGCCTCTCAACTTTCAGACAAGCTAAACTGACTTACAAANTACTTTGAGGCTCTTATTTCACTATCGCCTCTCAACTTTCAGACAAGCTAAACTGACTTACAAAAATGAATGAACGGACATGGACCATAATAATAATAATGGACGGAAGTCATTCAATTTGATTGAGAATATAATGTTTCGATTTTCAGTCAGGTTCACTTGGCTTGACTTTTTTTTTTGTTTCTTTCAAAAACGAAATTCTAAAATTGATTTCTAGTAGCATTGAAGTGAAAACGAAAACAAGTATACGTATATACATATATATGCCTGCCTAATCAAGTAAGAAAATACATATCTTTTGACTCAAGTTTATTGTAACTTTCATAGTTCCAAGAAGCAATCAATCTTCAATCAACATGCCTGCTCTGTTCTCCAGCTCGAAAGCTCCAGTAAAAATCAGCCAGTCAACTATGTAAACTTGCGAAATTGCTGCTCTCTCAGCTTGTGTCCGCTTGTTGATTTTTCCATAACTTGTAAAATTGATGTGATCTCAACGGACGTGTACAATGATAGATAGACAATGAGAGAGAGAATTTGTTTTAATATTTTTCTCTGACAGTTTTGTTTGAATTAAGACATGCATACATATTACCTGTGCATGTATACGTAACTAATAAATACCATACGCCAATTTTCATCCCTCAGGGCTTCATTATAGAGTGCTCTATAGTAGGCGTGTAAAATATTATTTTTCCCGTTTTGGCTTTATACACATTACTTTTGTATCATGTAAAAAAATGATTATACAAATCGCCTACAAATCTCTCACCCTGTAGGCTGAAAATGTTGTTTAAGGGAGATAATAAATAAAAAGCCGGTTAAAATCTCTATCGTCTATGTTTCATATTACGTCGTCGGCTCAGTGATTATAGCTCTCATCTGTATCAGTACCAAATAACTTACATAATGTATATTATAGCAAGTTTTGTAATCGCTTCATGAAGAAAAGAAGACTCGGTGGATAATGATGATAAGGAATAGATGCAAAACCACGTAAATAAGGCGTGATGACAAGAGAAGCATTGGCAATAAAAAATGAATCTTGTTTTAATGTAGCCATAATATTTGCTCATGTGTAAAAAAAGGTGTTTGTGTGGCCAAGGTCGCTTGCTTGCTTGCATGAACTTTGTTTGTATCTATCTTAGGTATAATATGAATGTTTCTTTTTTTGTGGAAAAAAAAATTGTTTGATATGATGCAAAAAACATAGTTTTATGGATCAAGAAACTGGAAACAAATATGAGCATACTGCAAATGAAAACCGACGAGGATTTTAGTATGCGGTATAATCATTAATCTAGCAAAAATGATCATCAACCAATTAGTTCATGGTGCCTAGTGGTACCTAGCATATATGCAAAATTTTACCTGTAAAATTATTCAGAAAACTTACAAATTAAGCATTCCAAAAATCCTCCAACTCTAAAATACAACACACTTGTGTGTAAAAAAAACGTATGCACTTTGTATTCCGCAATTCTTTGTAATCCACATCAGCAACTTTATATTCAACGTGTGACGCAATCGTATTTTCATCCACTTTGTAATTGTAATATGTACAGATCAACAGCAGCACAAACAAATTTTTATTTCCCCTCAAATAATTTAAACCGCAAGGAAACTTAATTGACTTTTTTTCATAGGTAACGGGAAAAATATGTTCCCAGAAACTATATAAAACTAGTTGTATATTTCACAGATATTTTTAGTTGGTTATTATAATTAACAATTTTTTTTCACTTTTATAACACCAAGTAAGTGCAGTACTCATAGAAAAGTATTATACCTGGTAATTTTGTTGATATTTATAAGAGTCATGTTTTTATTATTTTCAGTGGTCACTTGATTCAACTGTGGCAAAAAAAACTCACGACAATATATTTTCACATGAAATTTTTATTTATTTTTTACAAACTCACAACCCTACAAAACCATTTAATTAATATGTTTGTTTCATTAATAAATTTGATATAGTTTATCAAGTGTACTATTTATACTAAATCTTTTTATTTCATGATAAATGTGTTTAGTAGATGCATATACATAGAACGCGCACCCACAAAACAGCACACGGATAAACAACAAAGTTATTGTTTTTTGTGTGAGAAGAGAACTGTCATGGAAATGCGATGTTACTCTCTCGGTTACTCACATGCAACTCACTAACGCGATGTAGACATACCACCGTTTTTTCCACTATCACCCACCACCACCGGTTCTTCTTCGCTCTTCTCTCCAAACTTTTCCTTCCGAACAAACCTTCCAAGAGCAAGTTGTTTGAAGCTACCATTCTTCCATAACCATATACATTTCTTTTATTGGACATATCCATACGACTACTATCATTATTATCATATTGCATATAGGAGGACAGGACGTAGAGAGAAATTGGATAGAATATAATACATGTCTATAATATAACATAACATTTACCCTGTTGCTGGTTTGGTTAGCTTGAAGAGGCTTCATTGCTTGCTGCTGCCCGATATAAAATATGTGCTTAGTTATTCCATAAGAAGAAAAAAAAGTTTCCTACTAAACAAGTCAACACAGACTGGTTGGCTACTTACTACTGCACTGCAGTTTGTGTGAGAATAGCGTACAGCAGCCTAAAAACTTGTGTATTTTGTGTGGAACAAAGTAAAAAAAAGAGTTGAACTTGCACTTTTCTTGTCTTATGGATGGAAGCGCAGTTTTATGACGAAAAAAAGAAAAGAGTATATAAACCCATAACCTTAATAATAAAAGAGTAGAATTTAAATGACAAGTATCTTTGGTTGGTACTTAAAACTGTCATAGATAATCTATTACTTATACAATACAACTAAAGAAAGAGTATTTCATACTAGTAAGTTTAATTAAAGTTAATTCATGCAAAAGTTGAATTGATATAAAGTATAGCAGCGGTTAAATAATGTAGGTAACATAAACTAATTTTATTTGTCTTTTTAAACAATATTTACCTATTTAAGTTGCTAAGTAACTTTTAAAGTGAAACTTTACGAAAAAAAACATCCAAAAAATACGAGCTAAAATTTCATTTTATATATTTCACTTTTATATAAGTACCCACACAACCCAGGATAGATTAAATCTAAACTTCTTTTTATTTGAGTTGTAAGTACGAATAACTTAATGATGCTATCAACTAACATTAAAGTTTATCTAATTAATTATTAATTACTATACCACTACACATAGCTATTTGTTTTTAATGACAAGATATAATTACTAGATATATACTATTTTTATCGCGTGAAAAATTAATAACATTTCGATTGCTTATATAGTATTTTTTGAAGACAGTGTCGATGCCATTGTATTATTATTATTATTTTCGTTTAACCGAAAACATGTTTTTGAAAGTTTTTTTAAAACCTTTTTTTACATTTGTTGTGTTTGTCATTTCCAAAATTAATTTATAAAACTAGACTGTATTTATAATATTATGTTATGTACGTCTCTCTCTCGTGGTCGAAATCAAAAAGGGTCTTGGTCATACTATTCTAATTGTAATAAATTGAAGAATAATATTGTTGATTGATGATGACGATGATGAATGTCTAGTTGCAGTAATTGTAGCATGGTCAAAATTGTAATGATTTCGCTAACAGAGCAGCTATGGCCTGGGTCTCATCACCGTTAAAATTTGCGAGCTCCTTTAGAACCTTGAGAAAACATCATTTTAAAAGTTAGCAATTTAGCAAATACTTTACAAAAAAATGATTGTAAAAAAACTAATTATAAAAGCAGTTGGTGATAGTGGTAGTGCAAATATATTTTTTTAAACTAATTTTGTATACTTGATCTCTGGAGAAACCCATTTTCATAATTTTTTGAACGGTGGCTTCACTAAAGTTGCTGTGCGTTGCAGATTGTGTTTGTGAGGCTGATGATCCAGCATTACTACTATTTGTGCTCGATTTAGCAGCCCCATCGCTTAGCTCTACAAAAATTAATTACATGCAAAGATTTGTTTGTGTGGACAACCAAAAACATACAAAAAATACCTATTGTTAAATGGTGATCGATCATTAGTTTAGCGCGATACGTGATAGAAAGCTTAATTGTTAACTAATTTTACTCATTACACATGAATTATTTTATGAAGTGAAATAAGTGGCAAGACACTGGTTCAGAAAGAGTGAAAGTTAAGAAAAAATATTGTACATTTTTTAATTTCAAATAACTTTTCAATTGTGAAAAACGTATATAATTTTAAGTTCCGTGCTACTCAATGAACTATCGTTTTTCTAAACTAATTTTGTTTCAGATGATGATCACAGTAGAATAGTACTAATAAATACATTGGAATAGATAAAAAATGAGATCTTTGGAGTTGCATTGCAATTTATGAAATTTAAAGGACTTAAAATTCGCCATTAGTTTAGACGTGTAATCAAATGTCTTTTTAATCCTTCTTTGCTCTCTTATTTGCGACTGAGGCATTAGGGGAAGACCCACCTTTATTTTTCCTTTGCTCTCGGACGCTTTCTTCAATTGCCTTTGCTAGACCAACATCCTCGCCTCCAATGGCAGATAAGTGTTCCTCCTCAGGATTTGCAGAGGTGTTCTTGGCGTAATCAGGAAGTTCAGCTTCGGATAAGAATCGAGTTTCTGTACCGGTAGTGCCGATAATTAAGAGATTTCGGTTGAGGTCGATTACACACTGAAATCATAAAAAAGTAATTTACAATAATTATTATTAGAAATACATTTGAGCTGGACTAGATACTGATAGAAAGTAGCAATAATTATCTTGAATTCCTTTTTTTTACCTGATGACGACGCAACATATCAAGACCGAAAAGCATATCAGTCTTTTGATTCTCTAAAATGGAAAACGAAGAAGTGAGGAAGATTTCTCCGATTTGAATTTGTCCCATGTGAACTCGACCAATGATTTTTTGAGTACCGACTCCCTTGGCTATTCCAGAAAATCTGGTGTCCACTAAACGCATTATGTTACACCGCTCAGCGCAGTCAGTAGACATGATTGTGGTTTGACAACCTGAAAATGAAAAAGTAATGTTTTTTAAATCTATTATAAAATATTGGTGAGATGAAAACAAGGATGATGTTTTATTGGTTTTCCGTTTTGCTTGAGTTTCTCCTTATCTTCCCGGCGTTTCTGCATCTCTTTGATCATCTTTGAGAACTTTTCTGAAATTGAACACAAATGCACACGTCACTTTATTCCAAAACCCATCTAGTAGCTACCCGTTATTTTGATACATATTTATGGTGTAGAACTTACCAAAATCTCCCTTAACAAGAGCATCAGCTAACTCTGGGTTGTTTTGCTTCACCAATGCCAATTGTTCTGGACTGCTCAAGAGAACGTCACGAATGTATGCTGGATCATCCTCAGTAGCTGGACGTCTGTTTCCTCCAGCAGCAGCAGCAGCAGCAGCAGCAGCAGGAGGAGGAGGGTTAGCTGTCGGTGGGCGAGAGGAGCCTGGCACTTGAATAGCACTAAAATCTAACCGCGGAAGACCTGACGCTGGTGGCATCGCACGGGAAGGCACATTGAAACCAAATCCTTCAGCACCCGATGGTGCAGCTGAACCTTGTCCGGGTAGTCGATGGTGTTGAATTATTACTACATCACCGTCCTTGATTCCCAGGTCCTGTGAAATATAAATTTAATAACAACTAGTAAAATTTGAAAATAAAATTAGAATCATTTGACAGCTACATTTACTCACCTTTAAAGACTTCTTATCATCAGTTAGTGGACGGCCTTCTAAAACAATCAATATTTGCGACGATGGAATTCCCGACTCTACCTCACAAAACGCTTTGAAATTCTCCAACTCCAGATCCTCACTTACATCCAAGTTAAAAATGTCATCAGACATTGTCGTTACTGTGACCTTCATTTTGACTTCGAGTTACGGGATATGGTCCCTTGTTTACTGCCTTCAAAACTATTAAAAATCATGTCATTTTGGACTTTTAGATTTATTTAAACTTTTTATTGTTCATTATTATTAGGGGTTATTAATTGCACATTCATTATTTTAAATAAAATCGTTCAAAAACTTACAAATATGACTTTATTCTCAAAAATTTAAATCACAGGATTTTCCCCTAACTATTGTAGTTATTAATTTATTTTAATCACAATTTGTAGATAACCATCAACAACAACAAAATCTACACAACCAGCAATGCCAATACAGTCAGTCCCGATGGTACATCCCACCTACACCAACCCACTAAACTACCTGACTAACAATCTCTCTCTTTAAAACTAAAAACGTCTCCTTTTTTGAGCAATTAATTTACTTTGGAAGTTTTGACGTAGCAGTATTGGCTTCTTTCAACCTTGTTGATTAGCAAGAACCTAATTCAAATTCACAGAGTTTAATGACTGATACTCAATGGTACTGATAACACTTAAACCAAGAAGATAACCTTGCTAAACTTATCATCACTTATAAGTAATTACGTTTTTTCATGCCATTTGGTACCTCTATTTACACGAGTATGTAATTATATAGGTAATTTGTTTATCAACAAACATCATCTGCTTGTTAACAGTGCATCGTTTAAATAGATTTGCTCCTTTTCCCTGCATTAATTAGTATTTAATTTAAACTGATTAAAATAATTAAACCTAATGTGAAAAAGAAGAAGTTAGTTCATGCGCTGTTATACGTAGTGTAGTCTTCTGACTTGACAATTATTCAGCAATTTTTTAAATTAGCCAAGTCAGTCAGCAGCAAGATCCAAGATAAACATTCGCAGATTCACCTTTTTTCACACAACAAGCAATAGAGCAGATGCATTAAGCAATCTCCAAAGTTCTATACGCGCCTCTGCCAAAAAGCACTCTATGGTTTTTCAAATGCATATGTTCAGAGTAGTAGGTGATCTCTGAACCCTCTCCTAAGCAAAAGGCACAATAATGGTACACAGAACGGTTTGTAAACAAAGGGCAATCCCCCTTGACTTGTACACGAGAGCCGAGAGCTCAAAGGTATGTTTGCTTATCAAAAAGGTACGGAACACGGAACCTTAAGTGTATAGGTATAATATCATGTGGTGGTGTATAATATGAGATTATAAAATGTGGTGCGATGCGAAAATGCAATAAAAACAACCAAACAGCAACGCTTTTTTGTTACGTTGTCATGAGATAATACTTAGAAATTTAACGAAACTTTTACATTTAACAAAGGACGAAATGCCGCACACATATACGGATGCATTCATTCGGCAAACAAATTAATACACCTAGCCACCTTAGATATAAAACAATATATAATTTTGAAGGTCACGTTGTAAAAAGCATATAATTTCCGGTAGAAGAGTTTTCAAGGTCAACACATCTAAAAACAGAGACTTTATTACAATTTATTCTGGTTAAAATTTAACCGTCATCATTCGGCCCCCCTCAGGACAGGAGGTAGGGCTGCAAATAACTTTCCCGATGCTGTATACTACTTTCATCTTTCCTGCTATGCTCATGTCATGACTCATGACTAGTCATGACTTTACTCACTTCCGCAGTCAGTCACTTTCGCAGTTTTGTAGTTTCCGTTCTTTGTCATTCCAGCCACGAGCCAAAAGAAAAATTTCACTAATGCATTTCATTTTCATCACAATGATGTATCTTGACAACATTAATCAACACGCATTTTGTGTTCATTTTTCAACCTTTCAGGCAATCCCGATTCCACCGCCAATACCACGCCCTTGCCGTCGTTTTCTAAATAAAACATGCATACTTAATATTACAAATTAAATACAACAAATTTTATTGGAAAAGGATTAATTTTTGGACTTCAAAAATGCATGTGAATTTTATGTTGTTGTAGATAGTGCCAAATGCCATGTACAAACTAAAGGTGTCGGACACGTGTACGCCTTTATTAAAATGATTAATAAGTTTTTTTCCTCTCTTTGCTTGAAATGGATTTAATTTATTTCAGTGACAAAAATGTATTTATTTTTTCCCATTTGCTGCTATCATTGGTTTTGTATAATAATAAATAATTATATAATAATAAGAAGAATAATAATTACAAACTAATAATATTTTACTTTGAGGATTTTCACAATTTTTCATTATTAGAATAAAATATTGTATTAAATATCCACATTTCATTAAAATTCATTAATTATATATGTAATATATATAATAATTGAAGCGTACTGAAGAAGAATGAAATTTTTGTGATGATGAAGATGATGAAAGTGTGTGTGTGTGGAGTGGAGGTTAGATAATATATGCAAGACGACGTGTGCTATATAAATTTCATTCCGAAAATTTCAAAAATATTTACCGCCCTTTCTAAATTGAATAATTATAATTAACATATAATTTTATACACATGTAAAATAAATGTACATTGTTTCTAATTTTTTCCCACAATAAATAATAATTTTATATTACAAATTATTATTCTCACCTTTTTTCATAAAATCATCTCAATAAAAAAAATTCGCCTCGTACATACATAATTATTTTGATGGGCAGTAAAATATTTAAATTATTTAACATAAAGTTTTAAAAAATCGGAAATAATTTATTTTAATATTTTTTTTCCAGTGCTATATAATATTCATATAGTCAACATATTTTTTCTACTCAATATATATTTCTTCACTTTTCTCTCTTCCTAACTTGTGTATCATCGTTTTTTTCACCTCGAAATGTATATCATTTTTTGTGTAAAACAATAAATTTACTTTTACTGGCTGTTGTTGACATGTTTTGATATAATCTTTTTTTCTTAATTCATTCCAATTTGTAAAATTTGATTAAATTATTATAAACAGTCATGTAAGGCTAGACAAAGCATGCATGTATGTATTTTGTAAATTATGTTTTTTTAAATGTTTTTTAGGCAGCATTGTCATCAACGTTTTTTTCCTTGGTTTATATTTTTATAATAATTAATTATAGGACAAATAACTTAGCATTATCACTTAGGCAAGTTTAATTGTTGATTTGTTTCCAAACTCAATCTTAAAATGTATATACCTAACTATATTATTATGTAGTATTATCTACACACAAAATTATTATCTTTAAATCGCTATGTTTAACTAACAAAGAGTTGTGGATTGATAATCTAAAAAATAATAGAATTTTTTGATAGGTTGAATACAAGGAACGTTTTTAATAAGTAGCTACATATAACTTATAATTATGCATATTTTTTATTTGATCGTACTAGCTTAATTTTAAAAGTATGAAGGTAAATATATATTTTTTTGCGTGTATGTGTTTATTTATTATATACAGAGGTTTTCATATTGTGTCAATGTCATCGGCGTTTATTTTTTCAAGATAAAAACTGAAACTTCACTTTTCTTGTTTTCCTTTAAATATTTTGATTGAGGTAAATAAAAATCCAGGCTGTATGGCATTAATGGTCATATCATAATCTATATTATATTCATATTTATAGAGTAAATTTAGTCGTATTCTTAAAAGTGATAGGCAGAGTATAACCATATACTTTTTTATCCAGTAATCTTCTCAGTATTTACACCGATCGTATCGTACACGCAGGTATTATTAAAAGTAGTATTTTTATTTACGGTAAATTAATTGAAGACACTCGTCTCGTCATTCCCATTCCCGAAAACAAATTCTCGTGATGATTTATCGGTAAAAAATAGGCAAATGAATAGTTACAATAAAAATTAGTTGGAGGGATACAACAAAAAGTTAGATTTAAACTTAAAGAAATTATAATTCTTAACTATCTACACATACAACATATCACCGTCACCCACTCACCATTTAACTTTGCTAAGTCACTTGTTATGCGTGACGAAGAGGATCAAAATAGTCTACCAGTTCCACATAAACACAATAGTTCATTACTTTAACTAAAGACACCAGAATAATGCATAAAATGAGTTTAGTTTAGAATCATAGTTTACAGAATGTAAAAATAAAAGAAAATAAGAGCTAAATGATCAAAAGTTGTAATTAATGAATAAAATGGTTCATTTCTCCACCTCTACAACCTACCATTGTCTTAAATGAGTTTGCTGACACCAGCAGCGCCATAATATTAATTTACAATTTAGTTACCTTAGTACATGTTAGCGCTTATGCATGTATTATCCTTATAATTATAATTGAGTTATTGCACACTTTTTTTGGTAACTGGTTGTAGTCCAGCAGAAAAGATAGCTCTTAAAATTTTAGCTGTCATGATAATTTTCAATGAAATTATTTATACATTTTTAGAAAGACATCTAACATTTTTTTATTTCTATTTTTCCTATTTTACTTTCGTTATTATGTACTTAGATATATGTATATTTAATCTGGAATCCATCTCAGCGCATGCATGTATGCATTTCCATTTTTTAAGTCTAAATTCTGTACATGATCATGCTTATAATATGTATGTATGTATGTATATTTTTGTAATATTATGTATTTTTTTAGAGAATGGCAATTAAAACAATATTTTTGTGAATAACTTTTTAAAAAATTGTGGAATAATTATAACAAATACGTAGGCAATAATATCATTTATATTATATAGCTTGACAGTGATAATAATAATTTATCTGAATAGTTTTTATCATATGCCTATTTTTTCCCAGTAATATTATAATTCAAGTATGTGAAGAGGTACTGTTTTTGTTGCATTGTAATAATAATTTCATTATCAAGAAGATATATATAAGGTGTTTTATGTGTATAATAATTATTTATAATAATTGTTACATTAAAATTAACAATGAATATTTTTTGGTGATAGTGATGATCATAGTTTTTTTATGTACGGTTCTGTATAATAATATATTATTTCATAAATGTAGTGGCATGATATTAATGAAAGGTTGGTCCAAAATGTTTTAAAAATTGACGAAAAAAACGTGTTGTTGTTATAACTGGATTACCATCTAGACATTAAAAGTAAAGAATAAAATATGTATACAAATTGGTAATCATCATCATAATAATAAGTTAGTAGGCAACTTTTCTTTTAACGAATGCAATTCATCATGTGTCGTTGTCAAATATATAAAAAAAAATTAAAAATTAAAAAAAATATATTTGAGTGTAACTTTTTTATTTTGTTTTAGCTGCTCTTTCTTATTTTTATAGAAATCATTTCAGCATATTTTCTTTTTATACGTCTACTTTCACAACAATGTAGTAACAACCGATTTGACGATTTGAATATTTCTCTAAAAAATGATTGGTTTTGTCCGGTGGATGTTTTTTGGATGGTATGGAAAATACTTGCGATATACATGGTAAATATATATACATATATATATAGCTAGATGACTTTGGTTGGTTGGTTTCCGGTTGGATGATGCGCTAAATTTTCTTCGACGATACAGGGAAGGCGGCGCTGTGGCAACTGGAGACGATATGGTGTGGGAAGGGGCTGTTTGGTGGGTGGTACTCGTAATGGGGTCGGGTTACATTTTTTAGGCATTAATCAACATAGTCTCGGTTTGTTGTTGGTTAATCTGCAACATTGAAAAAAATTGCATGATTAAATTGACATTTCATTTAAAACAGTTTGAGAACAACATCATGGGATATGCCGACTTTAAGATTGGAAAGTTTTACCTAACCTGTACGTCTCTTTAGTGACAATCACTCTGGACGCACCGGGTACGTAGCTGCACTCGTACTCGATGCAGTGGAGGGAACTTCCCCATTCCGAGTGGTGGGAGTCTTGACACTTATAGAATTTCACTTGGAGGGACACCAGGAGCTCCCCTTTACCGCCAATCTACACGAAAAAAGTGAGAGAAAAAGCACAGAATTTTATAATTAAAGTAGCTTATTTAAATGTTCTCTGATTAAACTATATTATGATCCACCCTTAATTCCCTTTTTGGCTTCAATGCCAAATTACGTTGTTATAAAGAGAACTCATTTATATATCATCATCATCATCATCCATCCAACTAAAATTTCATCCATATAAGACGTGCAGTTATACTCGGTTGATTTTTTTGTCCTTTTTACTTCTCATTTTTGTCAAGGACAACCCTTTTTATTCCACTTTTTCACTGATTTTCTTTTGCATTAAGATTCTTCTCTCTTCTTTTACTTTCCTTTACAAAAAATATCTTTACCAAGAAGCATGCTGTTATCATTAAACAGAGCTTAAAGTACAAGCTAATGTTCCAGCTTATTCGCTGCCAGAATTAGAAATTGCGTAAATGAAACTGAAATTAGATGTAAATTGTCTTACTATTTCTAAACATACATAAGGGAGCATCCATAAATTACGTTTAAGAATATATATATACACACGCATACACACATGACAAGGTAAGGTTAGGAATGTGAATGAAATAATGAATTTCAAGGATATAGTATTCTTCGAAAAAATAAATAAAAATTCCAGGAGAAAATATAACAGTAGTAGTGTGCTGAGGATACATGCCACTGTGCCACTAATGAGGAGAAGACAGTTGCAAAAAGCATAAGTAGAAAATAAACAGAAAAAAATAGTTGGAAAGTAGCCATATTTCTTTGAGACAATGTCGTATTGATGAATTTATCTTACTCGTTTACCGTTTACTTTACCGCTTCTCACGGGGAAATGTATGCATGCGGGATAAAATGGAACAAATGACAAAGAAATAAATTCAAACAACATAACACCATAATATACTCCCCAGAGGAACTCCATTCAAATTCTAAGAATGTGTCTACACTGCATACATTATGGGATTACTGTATGCGCATTATTGTTTGTACCTAACCTCACCAGATCGACATGGGAAAAAGTAAACCAAAATTACTGGGAACGTGGCAAGTACACATATTTGTATATCTAATATTAGTACCTATGTACATTCATGGATAAAGTTTATTTTTCGGATTAAATGAACAACACAGTGGCAGTGGACAAAATTGGCGGATTTTTATCTTGTTATGTTTCTCTCACTGAGGCTCCTCCATTCCCCGTTCATTGACCATTTTCATTCTCCTCAGCTGTGTGTGTGACTATACGATTGTTATAAGACTATTAAATAATTTGCTTGGAGCTATTTTCCCAATTTACGAAAAGTGTGCATATAAAATGGTTGCTCATTCCATTGACAAAATCGTGTTTAGTTTAGAATGTAGAATTTGGGTGGCATTTTATCTCTCTCGTGAGTACAATGACAATACTCCCAACAAATTTTTTGGTATCAGCTAAGCTTTTTTACGATAACAGTTTTAACTAGGCAGCTTACTTTCGGTTCATTCTTCTGATATCTTGATTCTTAATCTAAAAAACGAAGGACATGACAGGAAAGGACCGACATTAAATGTACATGCATACCTACAACCTAAATAAATGCATGATGCAAAATATTCTAAATACTATACTCCATGGAGTAGTAGTACATGCTCAATTTAATGTTACTTGTTTTTCAAAAAAAAAAGTTTGCACTTTTTATATTTTTATTTATAGAGTAACTACATTCAGGATTGACCTATCCATATCCTTTCATGTTGCTTTTTTAATGCTTGGCTACTTTGCTACTACATAAAGTCTTTAGGCATTTTCAGCATGCACTTTAATCCTTGTCGGGTTTTCCCTTCCGTAAACTTTCACTTGCTAACTGTATAAGCATGATTAATGAA
>JAHZNC010003773.1:0-12636 GCA_027744095.1 Zhuqinia jingwanae | reverse complement strand
GGCAAACTGATTTCGAGGATTATCAACTACTATAGGGTACTATCGATTGGCAATAGTTTAAATTTTTTTTAAAAATGTCGTTCAAACTGTCTCCGCTTAGAATATACAAGCTCTACTAATATCCTCAACAGACCTTTAGATGTAAACTCGTAGCTGCTACACCAATGAATATAATATGGTCGTTGTGTTTGCGTGCGTGTTTTGCGTGTTTTGCGTGTTTCGATGAGGCGAATGAATCTATAGGTACTTACATGTACTCTATGAGTTCGTGTAATATTTAGTAAGCGGCGGGCGGTTTAAACGTCGTGCTTTGTTGACATTTATTTATGAAAAAATTATCATTTAGGGTCCGGATATATCTGAATAATATATTCAAGTAGTTTTGTGTGTGTTTAAGTTAAGTAAGTAATTAAAAAAAAGTTGGTTTTAAGTTTTGACAAAGCTATTAAAGTCCAAGCACAGTAAGTATCATAAAAAGTATCTACTGACAGCAAAGCTCCAAGTTGACATGCTAATAAAATGATGTTATTATAAATATTTCACCCCGTTTTTTTCAGCCCCACCACCGTGACAACGGTTACCAATAACTACATGACAAATTGTAATAATAATGCCAATTGCCAACAAATACAAGAGAAAACTCAAGGTTGTATATTTTCTTTTGGCTTACAATTGCGGTGCAAATTGCAGTACAGAAATTTGTTATATTTTCAATCATGTTCACACAATTGTAACACTTTACACTCTTAATAACTGCTTATTATTATAATCTATATGTATACAAGCCAACAAAGTAAAAAATATACCCATACTCATTTGTAAACATATCGCTGAGCCCCTTCCCAATACAATTAGTTAACACTTGTTTTATTCCAGTTTACTTTCCCGTACCTTATAAATCAAAAATTTGCGTTGCTTGCACTCAAAATATAACACTTCCAAAATATACGTTCCAATGCATACAATCAAGCAAACTGCCCATAAGAAAAACACCGTGCTGATCTTTCCTTTCATGACCATTGGGGATACAACTGAAACATCAAAGTCATAAGCAACCTGGGTCATGCCCAATATTCGGTTTCTATCTTGAACTCGTTCGGAATGATGCAATTGAAAAGCCTCGTCCTGCCAATACATATAAATTCCCGACTCCATCAGAACCGAAGCTATTTTTCCCAATTTGTTACCACCAATCGGAACAAATATTTGATAAAATGAACCCCCGGGTATCGTCCGTTTACCAATGTAGCAATGCACCGGTCTCTTGTGAGGTTCCGCATCAAATAAACTGTTCACTTGATTCATCATCTGTATCACATATATCCACAAGTCTATCATCACCAATTTTCGTGATTTTGCCAACAACTTTTCTGGTGGCTGATCTGAATGAGAAAGAATTGTGTTATTTAATGTTTTAACCATGTTGGTGGAATCTAACATGCGATTTAAGGCGACAACATCCCCATTTCTACTCTTTAGCTGACATCTGGCTGCAGCACTAACGATTTGAAATGTGGGGGTATCTTGGAACAATATTGTAAAATTTTCTCGTTCTAATTCCGAAATACCTTCTATTGATTTTTCCTTAGAGGGACTTATAATAACACTGGTGATTATTACACGGTAATGAATTGAAATGACGAAACAAGAAAACAGCCATAAATACAAAAGTGGAATTCTTCTCGGATACTTCTTCTTGGATATTTCAACACCGTCAGAAACCATTGAGCCAAGTACAACAAACCAGATATCTACTGAACAAACTGTTTTCATTTCAACTTGTATTGTCACTGTGATAAGAATAATTGAAAGTATAAGAACAAACCAAGCGTTGTTTTCAAGTGGGAAAATTATAGTTTCCATGGTCCAGGGTAGCTCCGATTGAAATTCTGGTACATCACAATACAAGAAATTTATGTCAACTTGTGGGAGGGGAATAATGCTAATGTCACTCAAGTTGCTGCGAAGACTATCATTTAAGCGAGACAGTGAATATAGGGATCCAGGAAATACCCGAACAAAAGGGTAAAAGTTGGAATAATATGCACTTTTGGAATGGTTGATGAAATGACGAAAATAGTTGTCAGTGATTAGTGATGCGTTTACTTTGTCTGCAATTATTTTAGTCGCAATAAAATATGGAGCACTGGGACTAATTACTCGTGTTTTGGTTTGGTAATAGTCTCGTTTTCGGGAATAATTTCGAAAGACTTTCTCCAAGAGACTTTGGGAAGCGTCATAGTAGTTTATGATGACATATTCTGGCGATTCTGTGATCTGCAAGTCTACCTGGTTGCAATACGACATGTAAGGGAATAATAGTAATCCCAAAACTTTAAATAGTATCGCCATTGAACGTGAATTTTTTTACGACGAAAACAAAAGCAGCGATAACTTTTTTTTTGATTTGGAGAAACTATTTGGCACTGACATCTGCTGTAATCCTTTCTGCTATGTTTTTACTAGTTTTTTTTTATCTGCGTAGGTTTGTTGAAATTTCCTTTTTATGCGATGGGAGTTTTAATGGCTTAAGTGAAACAATATTTGCTTTTCGCTCTGTCAATATTTGGTAAAGTGCACAAATTGGTTAAACTCAAACTCGGATCTGTAATTCAATAAATTAGTCAATTGTCATGATGACTGACAATTGTGAGCTGTGAAACTTGCGTAATATAAATGGCACGGATAAAATAATGGTACGGTATTCACTAACAGGCCCATCATTGACGTAATTGTGAGACAACATTTTTTTAGATTGTTCTTAATGTATTTATGTCCGTCCGTCCGGAAAGCCTGTCCTCTGTTTGTCATCTACTGTTTACACACATTGAGCCCCATTTGACAATGGTACTTAAGGGTACGATCTAGCCCTTCAGATATTTTTACCTATGAGTAGTGGTTACCCCTGCCTGGGGATAAAAGATGCAAACCCACTTTGGTTGATAATATAACAACACAACGAAATTTCATATATATTTTGACGTACCTTTAATCAAGTAAATTATTGGTGTAATTTCAAACTGAAAATTGGTACATTGAGTTGTACTATGATAGTACACACAGGAATAATTTCATTATCACAATCGGAAAGCAAAAATGTTAACCTCCTTGTATGTCGTTTGAATAAATATTCCAATCTGTTTACAAAAGCTTTGAAAAGCATTCTTAAATATGCAATATGAACCATGGCAGTTCCATTAGTAACTGAGATAAAAAAAACCCGAAAAGCTATTATCTTTGAAAAATGATTTTTAGACAAACACATAAATTATAGGAGCTCTTTTATCAACTACAGGACACCGCGGTCAAAACCATTTATCTAGGAAAGAAATTCTTATACAAATACAAAATATTCGGTCAGCAACTGGATAAAAACCATAAATGATTGTTCAATTCTGAAGTATATACGTCAGCATTGAGCGACCATTTGTATGTTTGTACATAATATGGTCTTGTTACGGGACAAAAACTACTTACATTCATTACTTTTCTTCATATTATGACGCTTTACTTTTAAAGTCAACACTCGTAAACTAGTGTGATGTTGAATGTAGAGGTATGAGTGTTGTGTCATGACCGAAAATTGGTAAAAGTTATAACGGGTCGAGGTCATACCCTAATGTAGCTGTGTGCCAAATTTGAGCCCACTGGGTTCAACAGTGAGTGGGGGCAGACAGACCCTTTCAACGATCTCAATAACTATTGCTTGCGTGAATATTTAGATAATAAAAAGGACATTGAACCGAGGCGTATTGACAAAATTGTTGTGAATTTCATAGTGGATTCTGAGGTTTCACGTCCATCGCAGTGCTGCACTGAAAACCCCAAATGATCCAAAAGAACACTAGAGTTTCAACAACTTTTGAAGTAGGATCAATATCTATTTTGAGCAAAAAATAAAAGAATTGTCGGAAAATGCTTTATACTTTGATTGAATCCTACAGAGTATATGTTTATTAAACAGGAAATAAGAAATTCTCAAAAGTATAATGTTCAAACCAACTTTTGTGATAAAAAATTGGTTTCCTTATAAATAGTTTACTACGGAACAGCCAATATGCCATGTTAGAATCTTTAATATACATCAGTAAAATAATATGTATTGAACTATAAGTTTTCTGTATATATTTTATTGGGCATAATATGAGCACCGTTGACCGTATAAGACACAGGCTAATTAAAACTCTTTTTCAAGATTTACAAAGTACTTTTTGTACAAGTTCTTTAAGTTCACCAAAATAATAAACAAGCATGTTGAATCCAAGATGAGCACACATTTCTCGGATTGCTCCCCGCACAAGCATAAACATTAATATAAAGAGCAATTGTCTTCGCATCAACCCAAAATATACCATCTCCAAAGTAAAAGTTCCCAAACATATAATCAAACAGGCTGCAAAGAGAAAGAAGACTGAGCTAATCTTCCCTTTTATTCCCAGCGGATAAATAATAACCCTGTCCTCAAAGTCATATTGGATCTTTGTCTTGGTAATAACCCTTCCCCTCTCCTGTACTCTCTCCGAAGTCAGCAGCTCAACATTTTCCTCTCGCCAATATTCGTAAATTCCAGACTCCATCAAAGCTTGAGCTACCTTCCCAAAGTCGCCACCTTCATCCGGAGCAAACATTATGTAGCTACCCCCACAGGGAATCAATCTTTTGCCCATGTAGCAATGCACAGGTCGCTTGTGAGGTTCCACATTATATAAACTGTTAACCTGATTCATCATGTTTAGCGCATAGTGCCACAAGTCCACCAATGCCAATTTCCTTGAATTTGCCAATACACTTGCTGGTGGCTCGTCAAAAGTGTCGTGCACTGTGTTATTTAGTATGCGTACCCTATTTTTTAATTCTATCATGCGGTTTAAAGCTAAAATATCTTCATTGCCGTCTCCAATTTGGTACTTGGCCGAAGCGTTAATAATTTGAAATGTAGGTGCATTATCCGTGAACAATAATGAAAAATTATTTTTCTCCAGGTCTGCCATAAATCCTAACGTTTTTTCCTCTGACGGACTTATCAAAACACTGGTGATTGTTTCGTCGTAATGAATTGCGATAATGAAGCAAGAGAACGACCAGAAATAAAGGGGTGGGGTTCTTTTAAATTTGTTGGATACTTCTGCGCCATCTGGAACCATGGTGCCTAGTACCACAAACCAGCTTTCAACAAAAGAAACATTTTTTGTTACAGCCTTAATTGTAAATGTGGTGACTATTATAAAAAGTAGTAATAAACCCCAAACGCTGGCTTGTAGGGGAAAAGTTAATGTTTCCATGTTATATGGTACCTCTGTTTGAAACTTTGGCACGCCACAATACATGAAGTTGAAATCTAGTTTTACTACGGGAATCATGCTGATGTCACTCACATTTTTATACAGGTTTGAAAATTGGTATGGTGCGTCAGGAAATAGCCAAACATAAGGATAGTATTGGGTGTACGCACCCATTGAAATGTTGGCAGTAGTACGGAAATGTGCATCAGTGATTAGAGTTGCATTTACGGCGTCAGCAATTGTTTTAGCTATGATAAATTCTGGACCTCGTGGATTACAATCTCGTTCCTTGGTTTTGTAGTAATCCCGTTTTCGGTAATAATGTTGCACGGCCGCATTCAAAATCAACTGAGAAGCATCAAAGAAATTCATGACAATGTACTTTGGTGAATCCGTAGGTTGGAAACCCATCTTGCAATGAGAAGTAAAAAAGATGCACAATTGCAACGCTAAAATGATAAATAATTTAGCCATTTTTACAAGAATTTAGCACTTTTCCAAATATAAAATATTGCGCAGCTATGGGAGGGAACTGTTTGGAGAAATAATGTGATGGATTCTTGATGTAGCAGTTAATGATTCGTACAAAGTAGCCAAACCGAACGTTAGAGTCGCTTCAAGAAAACTGGATTTCAAAATGTAAGGCTCGATTTCCTGCAGACTCACAAAGCCACGTAGGAATCTAAATCTAGTAAGCTACATACAACTGGTACACACGCAACACATAAGTTTAGGGCGGTGTTAATACCTCCAGTTGTTGTAAGTTATGATAGCCAGAAAAATAATTAATATTGTAAAAAATCAATAAAGTAAATATTGAATTTTCATTGTTCTTCGAGTATGTATTATCCAAGCGATATGTTCAGCCAGAAATAAATACCTAAATATATAAATCGATTTTGGCAGCACGAATCCTACAACGTAGAATCACGGGGTTACACAGTGGATCAAAAATAAAATACATTCACGTCGCTTACCAAGCCCAACTTTGCTAAAAGGGTTACGCTTCTACAGGCAAATATACCCAGCTAATCCTACTCCTACAAACAAACAAACTCAATCAATCTCAATCTAGCAAACAATCGATAAAAATAAGTGTTGAAATGCTGCTTGAAACAAGCTATTTTTGAACATTTTCTATGATGTGTTAGTGTTATGTTTACTTGAATTTATACACCAGGCTGTGGATTTTGAAGAACTTTCCTGCCAAGATATTATACAAGCTTAAGCTAGTTTAAATATAAGGAAATTCATTAAAAATTCAGCCAACAACTTTGGAATCTTTTAGTACAGATATTACAATCGATTATTTGAAAGGGGATATATCCTGTCAGATAATTGAACCATATTTATGATCGGCTGGATAATGTAAATAATTATCCGGTTATGACAGAATTGCGAACGATTTCAGTGTCAGCAGCACTACTAATTAGACATTCAACATTATGGGTGAGGGCATAGTAGAACAATATATGGAATCTGATAACAACACATCCTTTCACCCTTGGGCGTTGTTGTTATGGTATCTAATATACATATTATAAGAATTATCCAGGAAACTGGAGTATTTAAAGTATTTTAAAGGTGGATTACGCATTAGTCATATAATCGCCATTTATACCTAAATACACTACCGAAAATATAAATTGAGTAGAAATCTCCCGTATTTTCATTTGGAGAAACGAATTTATGAACAACATGAAAATATGTCATGAAGTTACAGGAACTAAGCATACAGTTATTTATTTATAATAAACAAGATAATAACAGCGTTAATATTTATTTTCAAATATATTTCCTAATTAATGCTATAACAATCCCAAAAATCAATAAGGAAAAATATTTTATTGTATTCCTTTTAAAAATAAACTGTCCCAAATTGGGGCTTTCAAGCTTTCCAAACTATACTTTCCTACTAACTTATTACATGTTTGCTCTACTGCCGCAGAGGGTTGTATATAATTTACATGGAGGACTATACCAAACACTAAAAATTTGTCATTAGTCATCACTATGAACCAAAACGGGTAAATTCATGAATACACGCCTGACCATAAATAAAATTTATTCATGCTTCTCATGGGCATGGACCAAAAAGATGCATCAACAATATTCATTGAAACAAGGTTACTTGTTATATGATCATTATTAAACGTATTTGTTCAAATGTATTTTTTGTTGTAAAAACGTGTTAGATAATGACAATGAATGTCAATTTTTAGTATCATTTTTTGACAACTTGTATTTATTGCAGTTGGTGTATATTTGCATGGAGCCTGTTCCATTCACCTTACCATTCAATCTAAAGACAACTATTAATTTTAATTTTGGTGGAATAAAATGGATACTTAATGTACTTTGGTTTACAGCTAAACGTTGCAAATTTTACAAGTTGCGGGTAAAATATAGCATCTGAAAGTCGACCCAGCAAGTCTATCTAATTTTATGACTCGATGAAAGGATTTACTAAGTTGTTATTAAATATCAAACGAGGCCGAGAGCTTGCTTGGTAGAATAGTTTATGAGGTAGATATGTGATCTGTCCCTCCGTTCCGCGATTACTTTAAAGAAAATGTAATTTCAGTATTCGAAACTACGGTATTTGAGCATTTGAAATATTTGAATATCGGGGCAGAAATCAACGAGCTTGTTGGGTTTGGAAATTTACTTATAGGTGGGTTCAAAAGTGGTTCCGAGGAGGGGAAATTTGTTCGGCTACTTATTTATGACGTTACAACGTTCTACTCTTGTCATGTCGCTTTAAACTTTTCATGGAAATTTCTAATCAGCGATATTCTCATTAGCTTGCAACGACATTAAATCTTTTATCGTTTGCACTGGCGCGTGCAAAATAAATATACCTATCGTGGTGTGGGAAAACTTCAAACAATTAAACGAATTAGGCAAAGTAATTAATTTTTAAATGTGATTTTCATTGTAATCGTTATCACAAACTGTTTGTGTGTAAAGTTCATTATATTGAGCAAAACACAAATCTTCATTTATTGTATAGACTTTTTTACCGAAAGTAATGAACGGAGTATATAATTAGAGTAATTTGAGATTATGCAACCATTTCCCACCACACAGTTCAAGGAGCACCATCTCCCCTCAACATTTAGTCCACAAGCAAAAAATTTACAAAAGAACATGACGTCATTACAACCTATAATTGTAATATTTTTATTTCTATTCAACGCAAACACTGCAGTTTCGTCTTTAGCCCCTGCACACACATTGGAAGATGAATCGTTTGAAAAGTTTCTCCGTGATAAAATGGCAATGTATGGTGAGTGGATAGAGAACAATGACCAGGATCCCTCAGGCCCGTTGGAGGGTACACTAGTACTATCAGGAGCCAACGCTGCATACTGGAATCTGACATGTGAAATACGGTATTTCATAATCCTTATCCAACACATGTTGAATTGAAAGGTGATATATACATTTTCATTTTCAACTGGCTATTTGGCACTTCATTGTTTTAGGAGTCAGAGGATGATTAATCATTCTAAAACAAAAAATGATGAAGTTTACTCCATTTCAAATTTACAAGAAAAGACATTCGGGGCAGGTCGAACAGTGAAAACACCTTACCAATTTCAAGGTTTGTTTTTTTGTTAGTAAATAGTTTTGTATACTTGTTCATTAAAAATATTTGTTTTGTCTTTAGGTACCCTAAACTGTAGCGGGGTTATACTAGCAAGTGGTTACAGAGATGTGGAAAAGGATATCTGGTTTGTTGGCTGGGGAAAGTGGACAATAACTGCAACCCACACGCAAGAAGTTTTAACAGTGACGAATTTTCGGGCAGTAGGAGGAGAGTACTTAAACCTGGCCAACAGTAGAATTGATTACGTTTTCAATCCAGTATTATCTCCGCGTATTCAATTTAATGGTAAATGGAGTGACAATGAGACTGGGATTGATATTGTTGAGCACTCTGGAAAAGCTTTAAACGCTTTCACAGAGCTGTACGAGACTCATCTAAAGGTTAATCAAAAGACTACTTATCTTCATCCATCCAAACGGCTGTTGGAAAGTTACTTGATTGACCATGTTATTAAGGTACGTTTAACAACATACATGCTTTTTATAGAACTTTTATTGTTACAAAAATATGGAAAAAATTTGGTTCTCTTTCCCTCAAATTTATTGGAATTTAGAATACTTTGGTGGGAGATGCCTTTTATGAACATCCATCTTATGACCCCATTCCCGACTCAATTGTGAGAAGTCAAGACACAAATATGACATCGACATCCTCACCAACAGATATGACATCCCCTCCAACAAATATGACATCCCCTCCAACAAATATTACATCCCCTCCAACAAATATTACATTCCCACCAACAAATATGACATCCCCTCCAACAAATATGACATCCCCTCCAACAAATATGACATCCCCTCCAACAAATATTACATTCCCACCAACAAATATGACATCCCCACCAACAAATATTACATTCCCACCAACAAATATGACATCCCCTCCGACACATACGACATCCCCAGCCACATCAACTGCAACTTCTTCGGGAGTTGTAAGCTCTGATCCAGACACATGGGTGAAATCTGGTTTCTTGATGATTTTACTTTGGTCGCCGTTACGACGCTGACTATTTCAAGTTTTGATTGAAAAAGTGTAAATCTTAATGTAATACAGTAATGTGTGCAAATTTATAAATCAATAGTAGATAAAATATAACTTTTCATAATCAATAAGTCGAAATTTATATTTAAAATTATAGATTTATCTCGGGTTTTATTTTTATCCCACCATATAATAATATATGATTATTTGGTTAACCTCGTAGAGGTGCGTATGCGTACGCATATTTAATATTTAGTGCATGTTAAAATGTCTGGCAATGTTTTTTTTTTCATTTTTCTGACACATGATCACAATAATCGTTCCATCTGTAATTTAGGATTATACTTTTTTTGTACGCAATAGCATTTTAAATAGTGCTTCATTGTAAAAAAAATAAAATTCACAGTGAATCATATAGGTATTATCATTCTGAAGCAGTATATTAGATTGGATTTAGACTTGGATTTATTTCGGACCAATGATCCATACAGAGCATCAATGATAACAATTCATACTTTATACGATCCTTAATAAATATCAGTTCAATATATTTCGTGCAATTTGTGGCAATCACTATAACTTTTTGACGACTAGTTTGTTTTATCTCGTTTTGAAAGTTACCAGAAAAAATCACCATGTCAAGTAAATACAAATTTTAGATGCATTCTTTCCTTATCAATCCGGTCTTAAAAACTTTTGTACTCCTACATTAAATGTATATTTGTAATAATCAGTATATTTTTTTCACAGTTATACTGCATCCATGCATTTACGAGCGAAGAGCTCTCGATGTATTGTAAAATAGCATCAGCTCGGCATATTTTTTAGTTGCTCACTTTTACTTATCAGCAGCAGAGATTACCCTTCTCAATGTAATGTATTTATCTTCTACACATCACAGATCACAGAATATTGTGCTTTGTCATGCATCAAAAATTAAAACTCACATATTGTAAATGCATACAATTGATTGTCAAATGTAATGTACATTTTAACGTTAGCCATATCACTATATCACCGTATCACGGACGGTGATTCACCGTGTGTTTTTGTTGGTATTCAGTCCGACCACAGCTTATACGCAGAACTTTTGCTCACTTTCCATCATATCCATACCACCAAAATCCAAGGTCATCAAGTCATCATAATCAACTTCAACTCGACCACCTGCTCAAAATAGTTTTTGACTTTTGCTGTTGAGATTTTTTGTTGGTTTGCGGTGTTTCGGTGTTTGTAGTAAATAACAGTTTGATTTGTTTTTAATTTAGCAACAAAATATTTGTACAGTTTATACTTTTGATTCTGAACTACGATATTTAGTATTGTGTGGCGAAAATGACTGAAAATAAGTTGGTGTACCCTGCCGTCCAGCAGCCAATGAATTCTGGATATTTGGAGGTATCCTCCATTCACAAGATTTATTTTGAAGAGTGCGGTGTGAAGACGGGTACTCCCGTTGTTTATCTGCACGGGTAATGCATTAAAAAAATTTAAACACGTGTGTAATAATAAGAATAACAATTGGTTTTTGCACCAAATCTTTATGTAATTAATTTGACATATTTTCCTGTGCATTTCAGGGGTCCTGGGGCCTGTTTTACTGACTGGAACAAATATGAAATTGAAGCGAAGTAAAGAAAACAGCTGACGTTGTAAATGTAATAAAATATTTACTGGTGTATTTATTGTTAATTATCTATCTATCTTTTTTTAGAGAGCACCTTCAAATTGACAAGTGGGTCGTGTTTGGAAACAGCTGGGGGTCAACCCTTGCCCTACTTTATGCGGAAACCCACATCAAGCGTGTGTTAGCTGTGATCGTTCAAGGCGTCTTCACGTTCCGCCGAGAGGAAGTTAATTGGCTGAGCCAGGAAGGTGCCTCCTATCTATTTCCAGATTATTGGAGCGAGTATCTGGCCCCCATTCCAAAGGAGGAACATGGAGACCTCGTTTTCGCATACTACAAGAGAATTACTGGACCCAACAAAGATGAAGCTACTCGATGTGCCATGGCCATGGCAAAATGGGATGCATGCAATACTCGTCTGCGGATAAATCCTGAGAAAATTCAGGCAGCGTCAGAATCTTCCCCGGAAGAAGCCTTGAGAGCTGCAAAATATTTCATGCACTTTTACATTAATCTGGGCTTCCTTACGAAACCAAACCAGATTTTGGATAATGCCAAAATAATTGATGAAAGTGGTATTCCAGTGACAATCATTCAGGGCAGATATGATGCTGTTTCTCCAGCAAAAACTGCATGGGAATTACACACTAGAGTGAAGAATTCAGAATTCCACTGGGTAGAGGATGCAGGACATTCTTACAAGGAGGAAGGGATTACCAAGAAGCTGGTGGAGGCTACTGATAAGTACAGAGGGATTAAAAGTTAATTTCAAAAGGTCAAGGAATATCTTTCAACAAACACGCTTGAGAAAAATAATAATGTCTAACTTTAACTCATATCCATAATCCATGTATCTAATAACTATCTAATAAGCCATAATTGTAATAACTGGTTGATATGAATGTAAATACAATCATAATTTCAATACTTGGTACTGTTTTACTGTTTATAAATTTAAACCATAAACATAAAATTAAATATTTCATGGATTTTTGTACGGAACAAAATGTAAATAACGATATTATATGAATTAATTAATTTTCTAACATAATCCATTTCACCCAATCCCTGCCACGGTAACAATAAACATTTTTGGCTTTTATTTTTATGTATTTATGATTTTGTGA
>JAHZNC010003772.1:0-22419 GCA_027744095.1 Zhuqinia jingwanae | reverse complement strand
TTGTTTGTTTTGTATATATTAAATATTATTCCTTTTCTCCTGTTTGCATAAAAAAATTTGTTTAATAAGTAATACAATAAAAAATAAGATAGCTGCTATAATTTAATTATTATTTTACTATATCCATAATCTTTTGTTTATTTATTTATTTATATATAGCAAGAGAAAAATGAAAAGAGGGGAGAAAAGATTGTATAATCAAATCAATTTTTTTTTATTGCATCGTTCAAGTCCGGTGTCACAATGACTTTGTATTATTATAATAAATGCAAATGGAGGTGAATAATATGTAAAAATATACCCTTTTTACTTCATGACATGACCAGGTACAGAATAATTGATGAGATGATGACCACGATGACATGCTTAAATGATATGGTCGAATGAAAGGTGTTAAATGAATGCATGTCTTGTAAGAAAAAAATCTGGTTGTCAGAAGACAAGTTGATATTTGATATTATTATTATTATTACCTCGTTTCGAAGACTTGCTCCTGTACCAGACCCACCACCACTACTACTGTAGTAATTACTCAGTTGGGAGTACACAACTTGAGATGATGCTGGTGATGAGGAAGAGACTGGAGGATTGTTATTACTGTGACTACCACCACCTCCACCACCCCCGCTTATTTGGGAGGCGGGAGAAGCTGTGAGGTAGCTGTAGTAGCTCAGTTTGTCTTTGTCAACTCCTGAAACATTTTTTTTATAACAAAGAAAATAATAATTAAAATATTGCCTAAAAAATCAACATTTTTTAAATGTCTCCATAAAAAAAAGTAGCTTCATATGTGTGATGTGTGTTAATGTATTTGGAGACAAAAGGGTAGAGATATGATAAAAAAAGAAGAATAATGATGATGAAGATGACGCAATTTAAAACAAAAAAAAAGTAATCAACTTGAGACAGCCAAGCAGACGCCATGATTTTCTCATCAAATTCATTATATACTTTTCTCTTATTTTACGACATTATTGGTTTCTTTTCTGGTGTCATGTCCCATCATTAAAGAGCATCAATAAATAAAAAAAGGGTTGCTTATATGGCTTGTTGGTATTTGGTATACTGGGAGAATCTTATGCATCATCATCATCCTCACACTAGGCATCTCAATATAAGTACACTTTTATCATACAACCAGAGAAAAAAAAACGCTAGCTATCTTGCTGCGTCTTCCTCTCTCTTTTTTTTCTTCTTTTTAAGTACCTAATGGACCATAACTTGGTTCCGAAGGATCATCTCCGGCACTTTGGCGACCAGTGCCGTAGTAGCTACTACCACCACCAGCATCCCCACCATTTTTCCCAGCTGAAGATGCACTTTGCGCTTGTGAGGCAGCAGATGAGTAGCCTTGTGGCTCCACAAGAATCGATGAATGCCCGACATCACTTGTCACGTAATCCTACAATGAAGCAAAAAAGAAGTTGTATATAAAAATATATTGTTCATTATTGCTAAGAGGTAGCAGGAGACACACGACATGATAATTTCACAAAAAAAGGAGATGTACAGACACATACAAAAAAAAATGATCAAAGTGTGTGTGTACCCTTTTAAAGACAAACACATTGATTGCATATTATTGTGTGAGTTGATTACGAGAGTAAAAAAAAAACTTGATTTGATTATTTCACAGCAATGTATAGTGTGTTATCAGAATTTGTATAGGTAGTAAATTTGTCGACTAAGCTGGACTGATAACTTGAAGGAATGTTAAGTCTGGCTTATTTGAATACAGCAAAAGGGAGCCAATTATATATACCTACCTATATGCATATATATATTTTTTTAAACATTTCCATTTCATGTGAATTATTTAAACATCAACTGACCTGATGATGATGGTGATGATGATGATGCCGTCCTGCTCCAACGGGGGTTGCATAACCATATGGAGATGCACGCGGGGGTGGAGTAGCAGCCGTGATATATTGTGAAGCATTATTGCTTCCAGTACTGGCATTATTGTTAGGATTTCCTCCGCTACCGCTACTGCTTTGATTGTTATTGATACTGCCATGAGACACGTTTCCATTAGTCTGATCACTGGTTGGATAAGGTGGTGGGGAATGACTCGGGTATCCCCCAGCAGCCGCAACATTAACTAATGCCGCAAGATTAGCTGCTGCAGCCCTTTCCCCTACAACCGCAATAGCGCGTGCAATATATTCCTCGTTAGCCTTACTCGGCATGCTTGCAATGGCTCGGCTCAACTGCTGCTCAATGCCGGAACCGGAAGGAAATGAAGTTTGATGATGGTGGTGAGGGTGGTGATTATTGCCAGTGTTGTTGTTATTATTATGATGATGGCTGCTGCTTACAGGAGAAAAGTGGTGGTGATTACTGCTTCCAGCTCCACTGTTGTTAGCCAAGGCAGCCAACATGGTTAAGCTATTGGAAGAAGAGGAGGAGGAGGAGGAGGAAGGTGGAGGAAGATTTGGGCTATGATGAATGCTATTGCTTCGGCCACTGCTGGACACTATGGAAGATGGGATTTGATCATGCAACGATGATGTTGAAATAGGGGTCGAATTGTAGATATGCCGTTGTTGTTGCTGTTGACTCAAGACTGGGGTACGATGGTGAAGGGATTCTGCCGTTTCGGGCTCCTTTTTTATGATGGTTTCCTGGTATGATGTGGAGGGCTCTCCGTGGGCGTTCAGAGGATCTATCAAAATAAAGTCATCATTGAATTGTTGTACTATTGCATCTTAATTTTTTTTAAACAGCAAAATATATTGTCATTTGAGATGTTTTTTAAAACAAATTGAAACGTTATTTTTTTTAGAAAAAAAAAGAAAGTGTAAAGATTGTTTTGAGACAAGGTCGCATGCAATAAATTCCTGAGAAGGTCGGGAAAGGAAAAAAGGCAATGATGATGAGGACGATATGACATGACAGGGATAGAAACGATGCGACATGGTCGTTTGGGTGGTGTAAAAAAGGTGTGCTCAATATGCCGACGTGATAACATTGTATACTGCTCCTGAACATTATTCCACATGTCGCCAGAAAGGAATTTCATTCATAAAATATAAAGCAGGCTTTTCACATGCGCAGCCGAAATGAAAATGAAATTGTTTCGATTATTTCACAAAACAGAACAAGAATGATTATTTAGTGCTTCTCCCTTTGTAAATAACCCAGTCAGCTTAACACACACGTACATACATATGGTATTATATGGTACATACATGGAATGCATTGCAAGAGACACCCAACTTTAAATGAAGAAATATGACAAGAATTGAATTTTCAAAATAAAAAATCTCTCTCCAACACCACCATACCAATTTGGTTTTATGTAAGCAAACCATGAATGAGCGAGGATGGTTAAAAATGTTATGTCATGTCATTTGCGTGTGAATCCACTTGCATACCAATAAACTAAGCAATGCGACAAGAAAAATGTGTTCACCGTCTCCGCAGTGTTGATGACGACAAATTTTTGATAAAAATGTCCCAAGCAAGTCTCTCCCTGTCGTCATTTTCATGATCATGATCATGCCAAGCCAAAGACCAGAGCACCACCAAAAAAAATGAAGTGATTTGAATTTAAAATATATAAAAAAAAGAATGAGAAGGATACACATTCCATTCTTTCAACTTATGTATTTCTAGAAGTTGTTTCTAGACACAGGGAACGTTCACACTCTTATCAATTTTAAATCTCATATTGTAGGTATGTATTTTTTCACATATGCATTACGTAATTCCTAAAATACTTGCTATAAGTGACATTTCGCATGAATGTCCCCAACATTAAAAAATACCTGACATCTTGTTACAAAAGTCAAAGTAAAAAAAATAAAATCAATAAATTATTTTGCCACGCTGACGGCATTGTCCATTCGCTTTTTGCATTTTCTGATCATCATCGAATGAGGAGTAGTATTCAGGAGCCCTTTTCCCTGCAATGAAGTAATTTATTTGTACTTTTTTTACTAGAATACTACATACCATCAAATCAATGCCAATGATGAAAGCTTTTTTGAGTAGTAGTAGTAGTTGTTGTTGTTGTTGTCCATATAACCAAATCGAGAAAAAAGGTTTGTCATGTTTTCTCTTTCCTCCTCCTTTTCTTCTTCACACACCAGAATGACAAGTATGCACGCACGCACAAGTCAAAACTCTGCAATCACATCGTCCTCCTAATCATTTTCCCATCAATAATCCCATTCCCTTCCTCCACCATCACTACCACCAAAAACCATCACCATTTTTTTCTCTCTCTCTCTTGGGTGGCTTGCCTTTTTGGCTTTCAAGAAAAAAAAAACTTTTTAGACCTCATCATCATTTTCACCATTATTGCTACTCAATATACCTGTATGCCATTCATCATTCTTTCATTCTCTCTCTCAGGAATAAGGTGGATGGATTCTTTTTACATAGACAACTCAACTTTGAATGAATGCCAAAAACGACATTTTTTTCTTTGGCATTCATGCATTTCATTTTCACCATTATTGCTACTCAATATACCTGTATATGCCATTCATCATTCTTTCATTCTCTCTCTCAGGAATAAGGTGGATGGATTCTTTTTACATAGACAACTCAACTTTGAATGAATGCCAAAAACGACATTTTTTTCTTTGGCAATCATGCATTATGCCTTGTTTTCGGTTAAGCTTTAAGTTACTAGTGGGAGTAGCCGTATAACCAGAGCTATATAATTTCATTGTGCTGCTCATTTACTGAGATGATCATGATGGTCAATGGTAATTGTGACCGTTGTTACCAAATTGATTCTTTTAAAAAGTTTTTGCAGCTAATGAACCATAATTTATTACGTTTTTTAGTGTTTCTTTAGGCTTAGCCCTTTTACTTCAACTTGATTGACTGTGAACGAGTGAAACAAGAAAAAAATGAACAACAACAACAAAATGCCTAACAAGCTATTAAGTAGTTTCAACTGTCAAGTCAATTTAGCTCTAGTATAGTGGAAGTAAATGCGTTTCATCTATGCATTTTGACGAGAGCATCTACACAGAAGAAAAATACTGAAAAAGCCTAACTCCAAAAAAAAAATGTCTAGATTTTGTTTTTCTAGAAGTAGGCAAACCCGTACATATACTAATGTAAAATTCTCTTTGCTTCATCTGTTGTTCTGTTTTTTTAGAAGATTTTTACTTCTTTGGTGGTTTCGAAAAAAAAACTGGTCCCATTAGTATGTATGTTCTTCTTTTCCATTCTCCCCCTTTTCAACGCATTATATTGTCTGCTTAAATAAAAGGAGTGAATGATTTATACAAGTTGCTCTTGTAATGATGAAGAAAAAAAACTGACTCCAATTCAATTTTATTTCACCTTTTAAAAACTTGACAGTAACTTGAATGAGTTGAAAAGATATTATAGCCGTAGCAGTAGTACTTTACAACTTTTCACATTTTGTAGTGTAGACAAAAGAGAGAGAGAGAAAAAAAACAAATGACTATAAGAAAATTCTCACAGTGCCCCAATTATCATCTTCTTTGTTTTTTGCCATCATCATCATCAGAAAATTTCCTTTTTTTCTGCTTGTACAAATGCGACAAATCGATAAAATATTCATATCAAATCAACAACAACTGCATATTATTGCATTGATATTCCAATCAAAATGCAACATTTTCTAAAATTTTATGTAAATAAAAAAAATGGTGTGAACTGTGCTTTTTTAACACGATATATTCCCTCTTTATACACATATTTTTGTCTATTTCTTTCAAACTTATCTCTTTTTTTAACCTTTTTTACCACACGTCAGAAGATAATATAATATGCATTCATATCTTTTTTGTATTCTTATAACTTGCTTTATTTTTATTTTATGCAAACAAAAACCATTGTTTTCGTGCCTGTCCAATGAAGCGCCACCTCATAAATAATTTATCTCATCTTATTCCAAAACAAAACAACAACAAAAAAATGACTCGCAAAAGAGAAAAAAACGGATTATAAATAGCTCATTAAGATTTTGTTTTTTCGCTAAAAGAGGAGCATGCTCAAACAATCATAATTTAATTTGAGTAAATTCTTTTTGTATTCATTCATTATTTCATTCTCGTTATTGCTGTTCATAATAATACCATCATCATCATTGAACAAACTTGGCATCTAATCTTTTTGTGTATATGATATGCTCAAACAAGGAGGTTAGGTGGTAGGATATAGAATAGGAACACCAATGTACAACAGAATGCAACATAAAAAAAATGGGATAAAAACTGCATTGCATTGTTGTAATAATAATAACTTAATAATCAGCTCAATGATTAGATATCATCCTTCTATATACATACAATATTACCTACTATATACACTATAATAATAATATACATACAACATGTGTACTATGCAACACACTCTCCTCCTCGTCAGAGCCCATTTATATTACCCTATAAAATTGCCTATATATCTACTATAGTATGCTAATAATAATTTTGGTGCTCAATTTTGTCTGCTGAATAGTATTTACTGAAACTCAACATGTTTCTGTTTAGATTACAAAATTCGTATACAAAAAAAAAATTTGTGCTACTACTACTATGAACTACCTGTAAAAAAGGTGATTACATATTTTTATGTGTGTACAAGTCATGTTTTCATTCATTCCAAGATGAGGTTTATCAACTCAATAATAAGTTTTATTTCATTCCGAAATAGTAATGTCATGGCGCAGGTGACATTTTTTTTTATCGTATTTGATATTTTGATTATTGAATATTTGAATAAACTGTGGATTTATATATCTATACCTACTACGTTGATGGCAATGTTCTATATGTATATTGTTTACTGAGCTATAGTATTTTGGCAGTAATATCTTGAATGAAAACTGATGCATAATATGTACAAATAAAAACAATTAAGTTTTTAAACTTCATATTATTAACCCTTCTAATAACAACGGGAAGGGAAAAGGGAAACTTTACGAAAGGGATTTGCAAAAAAAAGAAGGTATAATTTCATAAAGCATTTATTGAAATATTTTTGCATGTCATTATTTTAGTCATTGATGTTTTTTTGCTACTTTTTAAATTAAGATTTTTTTTTGCAGCTCCTTACTTTTATTAAGATCCTGTTGAGTAGTAGCGGCACCCATGTTGCTTGCACCACTACTACCACCGCTTTGAAGTTGATGATGGCTATTATTGTGATGATGATGAGTGTGTTGATTGTTCTGAGTCGTGTAATGAATTACCCCACGACTTTGCTGTTGCTGCTGCTGCTGTTGATGATGTTGGCCAGAGGAAGTGGTCACAATTGTTGATGAAGTCGAAGATTCATTGTTGTTGTTGTTATTGCTGCTATTATTATAGTGTGATTGTTGTTGGTGGGTTTCGGAAGTAGCTATCTTCCCAATTTTAGTGTCGATTGTGCCACCACCATCTACAACTCCGATAGCACCACTACTACTGCTTGTTGTCGTAACAGGGTTACCATTTTGATACGCGTTTCCCACTAAATTACGGGAAGCCGTTGTGGACGAAGACACAGATACCGTCGTGGTGTCAAGTGCTCCCCCTTGTAGGTCAGTCGAGTGTATTCGTAGCTGATACTCTGCACCACCACTACCACCATCAGTATTATCCAACGATGTATTCTTCACTGATTGCGATACGATTCTGTTGGAATGATGAATTGTTGTTGCTGCATTGTTGGTGGTGTCGTCACCTCTTGCGACTGTTGCCTCCACCTCATTTCCTTCATGATGATGATGATGAGCACTTTTTCTTGAGTCAACGTTTTCCGGTTCCGGCTCATCTTCCGGTGGGGAGACATCCTCCCCGGCTTCCTTGCGCTGCTTTACCATTGCCTTAAGATTATCTTCATGATTAGCTTCATCTCTTACCTCTTGTTTAACTTGCTTCTGCGCCTCGCCCGAATCTGCGACAGTGATTGCTTCTTGCACTGAAGTTGTGTTCATCTGATTGTGAATCATGCCATTATTTTCCATTGTATCACATTTCCCCATGTTCAGTATTTCTTCTTCTTCTCGTTTCCCTTCTAACTTGATAACGGGGTCTTGGTCAACGTCCATTGGCTTACTGGAGTGCTCATCTCGTGAGGAAGTCAATTTACTGTCACCACGACTGTTGTTGTTATTATTATTATTTTCAAAGTCTTCAATTTTCACTTTGCTTGCCAACTGCTGCGCCCTGCTTGTAGCACCACTACCGCTAGTTGTTGGGGATCCCGTTCTTTCTACCGATGATGGAGGACTTTGATTCATTTTAAGTATTGAGGTGGTCACTACTGGACCAATATCTCTTAATATATTTGCCGGAAGAAGGAGATCCTGAGTGAAGTGTAATCGTTTAAAAAACTCAGATTTAGATGAAGCAGTCGTAGAAGAAGAACAGGATGGAGAAGTCGTGGGAGCAGCACAAGAAGAAGAAGCAAGCACACTCATTGTTGAAATTTTAAAATGCCAACAAAATGCAAAAATTAAACAGCACAATTAAGCTACTGAAAGCACCAAAAACTCGATTGATTTTTACACCAAAAAACGAATGACACGAATTTTAATAAATAACAATTACAATGCTGACTGCCATATTCTCTCTTATTTTGTTAAAAGACAGTGAATGAAATTTTTTCGTGTGTGATATAGCCAAAAGATTATCCCAAAAAAATGTACAAAATTATAAGTCGTGCTCACACAGCCAACAAAACCTTGGTACTATCTATTCATCTATTTATTCTGCAGACGAAAGAGAATTTACCAGAAGAAAAAAGCATATACCAAAAAAAATCATCCCAAAAGTTTAAATGTCCAAACTAAACAGATTAGAGGTGGTGCGAGGAGGTGATGACTGCACATAAATGGAATTATTGTTACACATCTACGCACTCACATCACATAGTATTGCAGTGATTGTTTAGTGGAGTGAGAGGAAGGAAATATTTAAGAAGCAATAACTTCGGGGACATTCATATTCATAATAGGTAATATTATTACTATTACACGCATACAACATACATACATACATGGTAAGTTTTACAATGTGACTTAACATTATCCACATTCAGATATATATCAAAGATAGATGCATGGATTATGGATATATCATTTTTTTGTAGAAAAAGAGCATCATTTTCATATCAGAGTATATTATTAACTCGTCATTTATGCTTGTTTTGTGACAAAATATATATTTCCAATAAGGAACGGTTTGCCTTGAAAATTCATCTACGCGTTTTTTTTCAGAGAACGAGCGTAATAATATCTAGCTTGTTTACACAAGAACATCCTCTTTTGTAAATGAGAGAAGAATATTAAAAGTAAACCGTGAATGAATTTTAAGTACATGCTGACTAATAATATTAAGTAATATATGTCTAAAAATGTAATGTAGCGAAAATGAAATAGATATAAAATAAATAGTCAGCAGAGCAGAGCAGGAGAAGAGTGACTAAATAATGAAGTAATGCATGTAGATGTAGATATACCTATATTAAGAAAGTTAAAAAGGGTGTGGTGGGGACGACAGACCAAATGTTGGTGTTTCTCTTTTGCTGTTGTTATGTTAAGTGAGGAAGGGGTGAGAAAATGAGACTTTGTCGGATTAGTGTGCACACATGTAAAAAAATGTGAAACATACAAAAAAAACAGCTCTTCTATTATTACGACACAGCGTTCATTCAAATGAGCCATTTACCAAAACTTCAGAAATTATTACAAACTTTTTATTAAATTGAATTGATTAACAGTTTGTATTTTTTTGTATTGGGGTATGGTGATATTACAACAATCACAGTTTTGAGTTTTTTCTAGGATAACAAGACCTAACTCACAAAATACTATTAATAAAAAATTCTTTCTGAATTTATGATCATATATTGTCTGTAATTACTTTACAAGCAAAATAATAATAACGTAAATATATTTTGTATTTTTATACATGTTCCCTATTCAAATGTTGCACGTGACCATATAATATTTTTTTTACGAGCTGCCTACCCCATTATTTGCTTTGCACAATGTAAGTAGAAAGACGTGCTCAAGATTAGCCAAATCTTTCCCAGAGGAGAGGACAATGCCAGATAACTACGTTTTATACAAATTGTTGACTAGGTATATAGCTTTTTTTAATAGCAAACTTCCACTTTCACTGACTCAAACTATTGTACATGAAGCCAAGTAACAAAAAAAGCGCCTTGCTTGCACGATTATTATCTCATCTCTCTCTCCCAAGAAGATACCAAACGACCTCAACTACAAGTGCGAGACTGCATATCGCACCACACACAAACACAAATGCATAACATTTGATTACAAATTTATGAATTATTTAAGTAAGTGGTATACATTCTACAATAAAAATAAAAATATCATAGCAGTTAAGATAGTGAAGAAAAAGAGCATATCGGAACATGATAGTAGACTACACAGCGATAGCACACCAAAAAAAAAATGCCCAGATCACAATTTGTCGCATAACAGGTGCTTTTGTTGCTTCAAGTTACTCGACCAGATAACCACCTTGTATCTTGATTTAGATTAGAGGAATATCTTTTAAAAATATTTTTGTGACTGATGCTACGTGGGTGGACGTGGACGGGTCATCATCATCATCATCATAATAACAGCACATTTAATTATTAATAAATATTCTAACAAAGTTCCGATGCCGCCTCGATACGAAGGTCTCGGTTAATCTATTCATTTATCATCATCACCCAACTACTTAATATTATGCCCCGCAGTTAGTCTATCGTCTCATCGATAACAAAGAATGATACCTAATCTGTCTATATATATATGCATGTATATCTCTCTCTCTTGGGTCACTATCTTCCCTTCCCGTAAAATACGAAGATAATCATAATTTTATTTTGATTATGAATTATTTATCACCATTATTATTATGTAATAATTTAATTAGCCGTGCCAGTGACCTGGTGCTACAACAGATTGTAATTTTACACATAGATTTGCATAAATATAAACAATAACAAAAAGAGCTTCCACAAAACAATTTTTTTTGAAAACTCAACAGGAATTTTTTGGGTTTGTATGCAAAATGCACAATAGTTTACTACCCAACAACCAAACAGGAAATAAAAAGAGACAACAATAATTCAACATGAAGCATTTATTTTAATAGCACGTAAAAAAGGTAAAGATGACAAAAATAGCCGATTTAATTGGAAAGGCCTGACATTACCTGTCTTTCTGCGCTCTGAAGACGGTGTCAAGATCAAGACAGTAGTACAGCACAGCAGCCACCACGATTGCCTGGATGCTTTGCTTCTTCGGATACTTCTTTGTACCAATTTGTGTTATCTTAACAAATTATGAAATAGATATCGGGATATATGTGCTGTAATAAATTGATATAATTGATAAATATGTGTTATTTATTTATTTCTTCTTGTTGTTTTTGAAAGATTAGAAGCTATCAGTTTTTGTTGTAAAAAAATGTAGGAGTATGAGCAGTATGGTATATGTGTAATTTTTGTTGATAGTAATATTTTTTTGCTTACTTTACTACTACTTTGTTTTGTTGTGTGTCTATAAATTATGAGTAGCACTCCACTTGATATTATTACTACGAAGATTAAGGACTATCAGTTTTGGAATAGCCTGATAATAAAATTGATATTAAGATATTTTGACTATCGTATCGCGTCGTATCTACTAAATAATAATAAGGTGCTTTTAACTATTAAAAGTGTGCGACACAACACACACACACACACACAAAAAAAAGCTTTTGATAATGAGCTATCTCATCTGAAAAACACCAACAAAGAGAGAGAGAGATAGAACCGATGAGTGACTATCACTGGATACTTCCAAACAGCTACTATCAGTATCTCTCTCACTCCCGAGCAGTTCCTCTCTTTTCCTCCTCCGCAGAATTAACAAAATAATATAATTGGGGACAAAATTTAGTGGATGTGCCTGTGTAATAAAGCGTTTTTCAATATGGATATGGAAATGATTCACACGTCAAGTCAGCATCAAAGCAGCAAGAGCTTTTCTTAGGTGTTTTTTTATAGAAAATCGGGTACGTTGTATATAACTATATAGTAGACATTTTTATATGTACATATAATAGTGTTAATAATGATCAGTGCGCATAACATGTATGGAAAATTATAACGCAGAAGATGACAAACATAACGGCAACTTGTTTTCTGGTGACGATCATGTATTCAATTTCAACGCTTAGTATTATTCGTTGTTGTCCGGTAGAATCTCGCAGTTGAGCAAATAAAAGCCACTTGAAAAAGAAACAAGCGATAAGGAATCCTCGGATCCGAAGCAAACAAAAATTTTCAACCTCAAAAAAAAAATAGTGCTAATGATAACAATTCTGACAATATGATAAGTATATGTAATAATAATTTATGTCAGTCTCTCTACAGGCTTCTGATAAGCCTCTGTCTCTCTGATGTATTTGTTCTTTCTGTTTGACTAAGTTAAGCTAAGGCAATATACACGGAGGAAAAAAAAATCCTTTATAGCTTGACATCATGTTATTGTTTTGTTGTGAGAACTGCTGACAATAAAAGTCAAAAGTCTTCATCACCGCACAGCATTGTCGTCACATGAGCATAATATACACACACGTAAGTAAAAGTTTGCAGGTCACACATCTCATTTCCCTTATCATCAGGAAAACCGTTGATAATATCATAAATAAAATGGTTTATTTAACTAAGCATCATCATCATCATCATTGATTCTATTGAACAATTTTTGTATCATATTTGGTTTACTGTGAAAGAAAAAACTTGAGAGGAATTGATCTGGATCCGCCAATGTTGAAGGCTATGAAATGAAAAATGAACATGAAACATACACAATACTAATAACGAGCAATATGGGCCTTGGCAGGTTGGTTATAGTTATAGTTATGATTCATTATGATGTGTTCAGTAAAACTGTATGGCTGTCAATGAAGATGAAAATTGCCTTTTTCCTTCGTGTATCTTTATGTTTTTTTTGCTGTTTTTCATTATTATTATTATTTGTATTTGCCCTCTACTTTTATCACCGCTCCTCCTGTTTTTATCTTTTTGTAGAATGGAAAATCTTGTGATTTTAAATTAAAAAAATGAAATGACCACACAAACAACAAAAATGTTCATAAACTTGCATACATTTATTCAGGCAATGTCTATATGGATTATGGATCGCATATTTGTAAAGGCACCGTGTATATAATTCAGTATATTCATTTCATTCAGACTGATAAAGCTTTGTTCTTTGCAAAAGCATGGCTTCGTTATGAAAATGTGGTATATGAAATGTAGGTATGGGCGGGTGGATCATGATTCCCCAATCTATTTTCCTTGTGTCTGTTTGTGTGTGTGAACTTGTCATAATTGTAATTATGTGTCTTAATCGTGGTTTGGTCTTCATATTCGTATTTAATTGTGCGAAGAGCGAAGCATGGTTTAGGCATGTGTAAAGCAAGTACAAAGGTATACATTTGTAGGTACTTTACCTATGTGTACCGAGGAGTGTGCAGTCTGACTGAACTCACTCATCCAATTCAGCTTAAAAGTTTTCCAATATTATGTCAAAAATTACAAGCTTTCAAAAGATTATCAACAAAGTCCAGTAAAAGTATTATTCGTCGAATTAGATCGTTTAGACTACTGGATGAATCAGAAGAGATGATTCGTTTTCACTGACAATCCACCACCAGAGTAAATGGATGGAATAATGGAATGCAAGGTAAAGTTGACGTATGTAGATGCATGGGGCATCTTGAGACATGCATCTTGTGACAAGATATTTAAGTTGTACATACAATATGTAGCATCATTTGCATTATATGAATGATGAAATTGAAACTGGAGAACATAGCAGACTAGTTATGACTTTATTTGCTTACGATATCACCGGTGGTAATTCCATGAAATTTAGATGACAGGCATGTGGATGTAATATACATTACACATGTCCATGAGATGGAAAGTGTATGATGATGGGACAGTAAATATGTATATTCTCAATACAATTGTATAACAGTATAACTAAAACCAAGCTCAAATCGATGATTATTATTACATGAATATTATGAACTCAATTCTTGTGCAAATAAATATAAAAGTTGACATCAACTCTCAGGTAAACACAAAAATGATTACTTTTATTTAAATAATGTGTTGTTTTATTATTCATTGTCCACAAATACTTGAATGGGTTATATACGAACATTTTTATCTTCAAGTTACAATATGTTTTTTTTACGTTGTTTGGAGAATAAGTAGGTAAGTATGTTTTTGCTTAATGACGATGATGATAAACCTTCAGTATGACCATACCTGTGTAATAATAATTCCATGTAACACAGACTTTTCTTTAAAACAAAAACGCTGAATGAATCTTCCTAGCCTTCCATAATAATATGTATTCCACTTCTCCCCAAAAAAATTAAATAGCATACTTTTTACCATCAAGTCACTAATACATAATTGCAGCAAAAATAATAGTATCACAATATATATGAGGTAATAACTATTCACTAAAATGGAGGTAAGATATTTTTTTTTTTAAATAATAATAATAATAATATATTATGCAATATATACCTATGCATGTAAGTATGTGTAATACAAGTAAGAAACTTTATTGTCCTATTCGATAGAACACTTAAAAACTACAAAAAACAACAATTTATTAAAGTAGTCGCCTAATGAGATTATTCGGGATTAATAATACATCCGCCCATGCTTTTTTTTTGAAGGTACGTGCAAAAAGTGGTGTGGTTTATTAATGATATCAGTACTTTATTTGAATTCAGACTGGAAAAATATGTACGTTGAGTAAATGTGAGATTGAGAAAAAATGAGGTTTACAAAAAATAATAATATATTTATTATTATTATTTGATACAAAATCGAAATGGCTGAGATGGATTTTTTTTTAAAAATATTATTTAATATTGCTATTACTATCATCATGATGCGTAGAATTTTAAATACATGTACCATGGTATGCATGCAAAGTAAACTAAAAATTCAGAGATTTATGATTATCATTTCAGAAGAAAACAATTCTTGCAAACTGCCAATAGCTGCTACACAAAAAATTGGCACTATTATTATTTTCTTCAGGTTGAAATGACTTGGTACTATTTTGATATAATAAGTAGGTTGTAGGTGTATATTTACAATTGCTCAATTTTATGCTTCATTATATACGTATCAGCACTAGCACCCCTGACTATTGCACAAAGGATGAAGACGTGACAGAGCCACTGCATTGTTTTTACTGTGTTTACTTACTTTTTTGCTAGTAAAATTTTCAGCGATTGTAAATATCTAAGTATAGTTATTGATAAAATTGTTGTTAAGTTTAAGGTACATTTTCATATCTTTTCCGGTTTTTTTCATTTTTAGAAGCTCCCTTCATCAATTTACTACAATGTTTTTACTTGATATATATGTATATTTGAACTCAATTTTTTGTTAAGTTGTAATTTATGTAAGATGACTATTTGTAATATTCTACATTTCTCATGTGCCATTGCATAATGAACTTCAATCAATAAGGGATATGATACATCATCTAGAGGATGGCTATGCATTGCCCATTTTGCGACTATCACCACCACCACACCCCTTCCTGTCTACTGTACCTTGAGTTAATGTTTTGCAGACATGCACAATATAATGTGCAAGCACCTCTTGGTCTTCTCTTGGCCTGTCGGTTCGTTACTTAATTTTGATTTTGTACAGTTTCAACTTGAAGCCAAGCATTTCTGAGAGGACTCCACTGAAAGCGGAAAGAATGACTAGCCTCGTGACGTTATACAGATATGGATTCGTTGCGAAACTTGATATCTTGAAAGGATCTTCCAGTTCCTGCAAAAATAAGACATTAAAAATACGATACAGTTGGTTTGAGACGATACATACTCAACATTACTATCCATTAGTACAAATTTTCCCCTCCAGCAAATCCGTGAAAGTGTGTCTCTGACAATAATAATTATTATCTCGCATATGATAAGGTTAAACCAACAGCTACACGCTTCATTAGTACACATATAACGGCTTCATATGCTTATCAAAAGAAAACAATAATTAAAATATCACAGAGTCCGCTATGCACACATAAAAAAGCTTGTTTTCTTTTCTGGAGCTCCAGGCTTTTTTATTTACATGCATCTTCCCGGATGATAGGCGAGGCACTTTGTACACCTTATCAATGTGTACACTAAGCTTTCAGAAAAACGAGATAATGGAATGGAAGAAAAACGGTTTATTTTATGAATCCGGAATAGATATCGACATATAGCAGCTTATAGTGTTCTAAATATACCGGGTTCTCTTATTTAAAAAAAACATTTTTGCTCTTGTGTGCAAAAAAAATGCTTGCTTGCGTGAAACTGATAAGAAAAACACGGAGTAAAGTACAATATGAAGTATAAAGCCATATACTCCATGCAAATCAGGTATACATATCACAATCCACACCGAGGTATGTAGGTGTACATATTACATCGTAATCATGACATGGGCTAGTACCTATAAACTTATAAGATTTTATATTAATTGAACTTTCGACTTACTTTGAGTAGCTCCGCAGCTAGCTTGAGAACATTGTTTGCTACCAGTAGCTCATCCTTCTTGTGGGGCTTTTGCTCCATTTTGAGGTATAGGTTTAGCTGCAACAAAAAATAATCAATCAGTATACAAGTCAAAATGGTAATAATAATCAATCAATCCCAAATCGAAAATCAAAAGTTATGTTGCTTGTTTAAAAGCTTCCTTTTTAGGAAATCTTTGTCTATCAGTAATATTCGTAATGGCAAAAACACGCGAGCGTATATTTTACATTTGTGCAGAAATGGTATACAAGTTCATGGATGCAAACTGAAAATTTCTTAATCCCTCGGAACGAAAAGGAATGCTAAATGGATTTACTTGTAAATTAACAACAAAAATGACATGATATCCAATCATCAATCATCTGCTCAACAAAACAAACCAATTCCATTGAAAAATGTAAAAGCCTTACTTGCTCAGTGATGATTACAGAGACGTTGCGGTACTTTTGACTTATTCTTGACCCCAGCGTCATGTAGCGCATTAGATAGATTCCAAGCATGAGACACCAAGCAATCACCTCCACGTTGTATAAATAGTACATGCGATTTGAGTCCTATCAAATATTCAAGTAAAAATCAGTTTTCTTACAATTCAGATAAACTAGTTGATTGAAACAAAGCATTTTTTTGAAAATACAAGCCAGTTTTTTTGTACCTTTAGTAGTTCTACCGACAAGAAAAATATGAGGATTAACTCTGCGATGAAAGCTGCGGATACTATTATATTGACAGACCTTTGTGGTCCTCGTCTCTGCAAAATAAAAATAAATGTAAATATTATAATGGAGTAAACGCATTTTAATCTGTGATGATAAGAGTTGTTGTTAAAGACTCTTTTTTTAAACGTAAATGGCACTGCTTTGCAATTTATTATTAACTCACTCTCAGGCGCGACAGATATCAAGATCATTACTCTCGACCTAAAATTTATAAAAGATAAAATAGCTATGTTAAATTAACCTAATTTAAAAAAATAATAATATCTATCCTGTCAACTATGGTCAACCGACTTGACCTACCTCAGATCATCCCCACAAGCACAGTTGATAGCTGAGGAAACGTAAAACCCCAGCCTTGTGAGTTCAAAGTATTCCACCTCAAAACCTGCATTAAGCCTCCAGAGACACGGCAAAAATGCCAGAATGCTGCTAAAAAAGATTCCCATGTAGAGATAGTCAGAGTTCTCTCTGATTATCTCAACTTTACCGATGATTGTAGAGCTGATGTCAAGAACAGCCAGATCTGCCTTTTTGGCATCTTGACCCTCCCAAATTGTACAACTGACTTTATCTGAGGACGCACAACTGGGGCTCGAAGTATTTCCCGATTTCTTTCAATTAAATATAAGTTTTTAATTAAAAACATGTACAATCAAAAATAAATTCGCAGCGATAAATTTTGCAATATAATTTTATTCATGTACTTTTTCAAACTCCCAAGCAAACGGATGATCATTCAACTGCATATCACTTTTCGATCCCTCTTCGTCGTCATCCTCCGAATGAGTATGAATATCCTCTCCATAATCCTCATCCTCACTGTTTGTCGTGACCGCTGTCCACTCTGACTTGGATCTGACATCGTCATCATCAATATCCCTGGCATCTACCACCTCTTCTTCCGAAGTGCTGTCGTTATTGTTGCTGCTACAGTCCGGACAACTGTAGCTGGTGGTACTGGCTTCAGACAATTTACTTAGGTTCCGTTTCCTTAAACTGGATCTCTTTTCCGGTATGGGTAAAATGTCAGTTGAAGACAGCACTTCAGCGGAAGGTGTCTTTAGGGGAACCTGTAATTCATTTGCAGTAAGAATGTGATCGCTTCCACTTTTATCCAAGTATCCCTTCAGTGCAGCTGCCACATTTGCTTCAATAATTTTATTGGAAATAACATCCCCTTCAGGACCCTTCTCGAAATCATTTCCAGCACAATGCGCATCATTTTCTGCACTGTCATGATTTTCATTGATGTACTCATCCGCTATCCCTTCATCCTTGTCCGAATTGGAACTCGTCCATGACTTTGACTCATCCTCAAATAATACTTTTTTGCATCCACCTGTGGCACCCGTGGAGGAACATGGAATTGGATGACCATCAGGACCAGTTTGAGTTTTACCATTGCAATTAGTACTGCAACCTGCAATTTGCACCACAGGCGGGGTCCCAGCTCCAGACGGACACTTGGAAGCACAAGTGTTTGATTTTCGCCTAGGAGGAAGTCTGGACAATCTCCGTTTGTTCCGCTGCTTTCCTCCAGAATTTCCCCCACTGCTGCCGCCACCCGCACTATTCTTTCGATTTCGATGCCTGCTTCCAAAGAATCCTCCCCCAGAGAGCTTTCCATTTGTGTGGGTTGCAACAATTTGGGAGTGAAGTATGGTGAGAATGATCATGAGTACGAGAGGCGAGAGTATTTCGCTGCTTTGCACATCTGGCTTGTAAGCTCCTTCACTGCTGTTCAATGTGGCTTGGTCGCTTTCCGACAGCGGCCCATGAAATATGGGGTGACTGACATGCTTCTCACTGCTGCTGCTGACATTATTATTGGCACCAAACAGGAAAGGACAACAATTCCAGTACAGGAATAAATTGACTATTTGAATGACGTAGAGAAAAATAAAGATGAAGAAGAGGCGAGGAGAGGTTTGTGCTGTCCACCACCTGTGGCATACCGGAAGAAAGAAAAAACGGAAGGATGCTTGACGGATAACCGTAAACAGCCCATGTTTTGGCTTCGCCTTCGGAAAGGAAGATCCTGATAAAGAAATATAAAATATAGGTAGTTGTAAAATTTGCACATGTGTACATTCGATTCAAACTTTCAAACACGAATTTTTATAGAAATTAAGTTTTTATTTACCAAAAAAGTCTAAATCAAAGAGTATGCTCCTACTTAGTTTGGTCTTAACTTTGCGTGCTGTATTTAATTCCATCTTAACCATAACTTTACCTACACTAACCAACTACCGTACATTACACCAGAACAAGAATTTGTAGTTAATGTAGAAATTTGATCTGCAGTAACACTTGCAGTCCCCACAAATAATACATAATAATATGTACATAATTTATCAAGGCATGCATAAACGACTGGGAAATATTATAAATCCATTCATATATGTATATTCTCTTTGTGGTGGTAGAATTTTATTTTGCAAAAACGTAAATTGGAGAGACAGATAAAGCACAATTTAAAGATATATCAAATAAAAGTTTTAAAAAAATGTTATGATAATAATGACGTTATTATTTCAGTAAAGTTAATATATGAATGGAATGATGCCAAAAGGTGCAGGTAGCGCAGCGTTTGTTTCATACGTATTGTTCCTAATGACTCCTTAACACAAGGTCAGCACTCTCACAAATAACCCGTTATACCAAATAATACGATGATAAATTCGATTGATCACAGTGTTTACTCAAGTTACGACTGGTCAATTCCATTTACAAAATTACAATACACCCGACACAAAAAAGCATGAAATGAATTTCATTCTTTCTTGTATCTTTGCATCATATGCTAGTGCAAAAGTGATGAAAATTACATTCATGAAACTTCGAGATAACACTTTACATTATCAGTACTTATTATCGTTCTCGAACATATATACGCACACGGAAGGAAAACAAATCATAAAAAAATGCTTTTGTCATACCACACAACATTGTACACAACTTTTACTCATCATCAGACCACAAAACAGAGCATCAATGACGGTAAGTACAGTATGGTGAGTCACCAGGGGAAAAAATGTTGCAAATAAAATGTCTACACGAAGGAATTGGATAAAATACGTAAATGTGATTGAAATTACCTCTGACTAGATCAAGATCGATGAGTTCTGACTGCAACTTGGCTGATTTTGTTGGAATATGATTGATTCCGTGAAGAATGCGTTGTTCCACTGTGTGTTCCCATTTTGCCTTGTCGTATTCTCCCACATGATTTTGATACCTGTAGTGAAATTCAAAAGCACATTAATAATAATTATTACATATTTCCTATTCCATTTAAACTTGAAAATACTGCGCTTTGATTCATTATACCTTGTCAATATGGAATCCAAATCGTCCAACTGAACCATGAAGGATGATTTTTTGACATGAAAGCTACGCCCTTCACAAACAACAAGCTATCCTTATCTTGATAACCAACAAAGTGAAAGTATGTAGGTATGTATATGGTTTTCTTTCACGCAAAATACTTTTAACGCTCGACCCGTTTAACTTTTGCTGCAAAAATTAAATAAAACTGAGAATTAATAAATTGCACACACACTGATCATTTTTGTTTTGTGTAGCAAGTCTATGATTACCATTGTCTTTAAGATAATTCTTTCAAAATTTCTACTTTTTAATAATAAAACAATTAGGTACATTATTAACCTCCAAAAACATTGCGCGATTTCAATTTTATTTCGTATGAAGACCATGAAAATGAAAGAAAAAAAACGTTGCCATATTTTGATCAATTTTTGTGTGTTATGCATGAAAATCTAAATGACCCCATTATCCATTGCCTCATCCGGTTCGGTTGACTAATAGATGACAGCCACTATCTAGTCCGCGACCGATCGTACATATACTTCTACTTTCTTCACAAACGTTGATGCAAAAATTTTTTAGCTAATAACAATAATTCCTTTATATGTTATGCTTTATATGTTATTATTATTATGAATGAATGTTTTCGTCCAATGAGTAGAGCGGGGAGGACGTAAACTGGTAATGATTTTGCGGTTTTGCATTATGGTGATGATTGGTAAGTAATTGATTTAGCATTATAGAACGAGAACGAAGGACCACGGTTGTATAATAAATAAGTTATGTACATAATACGTACCACATTAACGTTGAATGGGTATGTATATATGTATATTTCGCTAGGCTAGAGGAAAGGTATATATTTCGCTGCAACTTTCGTAACTGTAGTTGTTGCAGGTGACCTCATGTCCAGGGGAATTGACGTAATGGGTCTACGATATATGTATTTGTGGTATATGCACGAGCACATATTTATTATAAAAATGTGGACACGAAATCGGAACCGCTATAGCACGTGGTTTTCTTCTTTTTAACCCCAGGGCCGGGAATAAAAGAAACATGTTTCCAATGTTTGTAAATGGAGATCACTGAGATCTTTCGATAATAATAATTTGTTTGTTGAGAGGTTGTCAAGCATTCGGAATCCCTTTGGAAGGTGCACCACTTTGACTGTAATGCGAGCGCAGTTGACCATTCGGTCATTTTATTACACAATCAAAGGCTAGTTTTCCAGCGGTCTATTTAACCCAACCCGTACAAAAACGGAAAGGCGAATGAGAAAAAAGGCAAATAATCGAGAGTATCGAGACGCTATGCATGAGCATAAATCTATGAAAACGATCTAATGAAAACGGAGCTATGAAAAAATTTGCGATTTGGAATATATTGATTTTGATGTAACAATTTTTGTTAAATCACTGGAACAATATACCTCTACATAAATACTTTTGCATTACGATCATGAATCATGATACTGCAGTAAATGAGGTCATCAAAGCGCGACGTGTACTGGGGTTACAAATTGGAATATTGGAAATACACATATCACCATGGTGGACGTGTGTGCCGTACAAGACAGGTAAAACATAGGTATTACACACATACCATGTAATATTTGCTGTTGTACCATATACAATTCGGGGGAAATACGGAGATACTATTTATCCCTGGCGACTTCCCATGCTAAACTCTTAGAAATGAGTTAAGCGTCGAGTGAGTGAAAATGATTACGTGCAATCATTCCCAACTGCCAAATGCCATGTATGCATGCATACAATAGGAAGTCAAATGTTTGCAGTTAGTCCGAG
>JAHZNC010003771.1:0-13529 GCA_027744095.1 Zhuqinia jingwanae | reverse complement strand
ACTAATATATATATTGTTTTATGTGAAGTACAAGGTAGCCATAAAAGCTAGGCACATATAAATATAGTATATTATCCTTGTACGATTGTTGTTGTTGTACCGCACATCCGGCCATATCGTCATCAAGCTAACAGAGAATCAGTTTGATTGTTGTACACACATTAATAAAAGATAAAACACGCATGATGATGAATCATTATAGGAAAAAGTGCGTGAGCTACTAAAAGGTGTTCATTTTTGTCATACGAGCGTATAGCGGATGGACTTATTGAAGGTCTTGGTCAGCAAGAAGAATAAAGATGCTATAATATAATATATGTGTATACTGCTGGCAGCAGTGTAAGGCGAAGGCTAGAAAACTTACTTATTAGTCATTGTTAGTGTAAAATTTCACTGTTAACCATTTTTCAATGTCAATCATCATTTAACTTTTATGTATTGCCCTGTCATTGTTGCTGCTCCTGTACTTAAAGACGAACCAAGATCAATGCTAAAAAAGATGCGTACACGTATAGGTATACAATATGTACTATTGTAATGTACTTGTTATCATCATCATCATCATTGTGCGTATTATGCGTGTACGCACATTAGTGAAGTGTAAATGCCAACTTGCAATTAAACGCGGTGCATTGCCAACAGAGAGAGAGAGAGGGAGAGAGATTTTTTTATGACTTTGATAAGAAGTTCCTTAAAGAAGTTAAATAGTTATTACCTATATCAAAGCATAATCATCTTGATTGTAAGCGATCATTATCGCAACAGGTATAATTATAATTGTTGGATAAGATATAGAGGCTCATAATAAGTGCGGATGAGGATATCAGCAGGATCCCTGCAAACACATTAGTGAAATACGTAGGTATACAGATGAGAGTATAAGTATTCATACCCAGATACCCATGTACTGTTTTCTTTATAGAAATATATTCATACAAACACAATCAAGCAGCAAAAAAATATTCACTGAACTGTGTGTAAATGGATCAAATGACATTCACACGTGTACTCGGTCGAAATAACGAAGAAATACGTAGGTATATTATTATTACCATTGTGCATGTGCTGTCGGACAATAAGGTTAGTTGAATGAGAAGTGCAGGGACACTCAGTCTATAATTCTAATGATTTATCATAAAGATACACGACTCGACTGCAATTTCTGTAAAAAAAAATTCTTTAATTTTTAATCTGAAATTTATGTTTTTTTCAAGAGAACAAAAAGTGAATTAGCTAAAAAATTACTAATGCGAACGTACGATGCATGCACGATGTAAAATAATTACATATAAAGAAATTCTTTCATTGTTTTTCATTTCAAATAATATTTTTTGTGATCAGAGCAGTAATGATTTTTTTGACAATCAAAGTCAACAATGATCGCTGTATCATTGCATTTGGTATTGTCATCATGCATGCATGTCGGTGATTTGATTTATTAGCAATCTTAAATGAGTGTGGGATTTATCATAGGTATATCGAGTATCGACATAGAGCTCATGAATCATTTCTTTCCTTTTGTAACATCTCAATAGAAGCTTCAAATTAAATTAAAAGATATCTCAATCATTTACACACCTCAGCTAAGTGTTATATCATCTCCCACAATCACCATGTTCAGCTTTCGGTCGGCGAGAAAAGGATACGCTTGTCATTTTACAAAAAGGGATGTCCCTTTTTTGTATGGGTATTTTGTTTCGCTTTGATTTTTTTTGGTTACTGCCTTCTTATCACCACTTAGCATCTCCACCTTCTTTTTTTCTTCCTTTTGATCTCTCTGATGATCAGCCAGCAGCAAAAGGGAAGATTTGCCTTAGTTATTGTTTGCTTCCACACTGCTAATAGATAGTTGTCTTTGCTGTAGTGCCGCTGCTGTTTTGCTCCTGAATGAAAAAAAGGTTGAGCGAGAGAGAGAGATAGAGAGATCCTCTCTGAGGGTTTTGTTTGACTGGCCTGTCTTCAGCTGAACAAGCAATAAATCAGGAAATTGGCAGTTGAGTCACGTACCGTCGTCACATTTGCCATCTTACAAAGTGTGAGCAGAAAGAATAATAAAAAAACAACAAAATGCTTATCTTTATCACAGCAGCACAGTAAATAGTGTCCATGTCAAGTCAACCACAGAACCATTCAGAATAAATTATTATGTAATTGGCCTAATAATATTGTAAATTTTTTAATGGATTGGTTTCCTTCGTCGACTCAGGATTGCGTGTCATCTCGTCAAATGAAACTGAGCTGGACAGATATGTATTTTTTCTATAAATTTTAATCTTCAAGAAAAGTGACTCTGTGTGACCACTTGAATTGTAAATAAAAACGCCTTTTCTTGCCCCTTGTCTTGCTACTGACACTACTGCTCTTGGCTCTTGGTATAGGACTCTGGGTACTCATTAGAATTCTTTCAGCGCTCCCACCGCTTCTCCCCTTCAACGATATTGTATAGTAACGTCGATGCATATTATACTTTTACTGCTCGCGTGTTTTCATACGCACAATTTCAACAAGAAGGATGATACTTTACACGGGTTATTACCCTTTTCTTAGTAAGCTTGCTCTTCTTGGTGCGTGAGGGATAATAATTATTGGTAATGTGATTGCTCTGGTCATTTGACACTCTTGTTTAATGATAGTATATAATCTGCTATTAACCTAAATCAATTCATTTGCCGCTGCTATTTATTACTACATCTTATCTTCTCGGAAAAGTTAAAATGAAACCATGAAAATGTCTCTGCTCATCCATAAAAATTACGACCTACTTTTCTCCCTTGTGGCACTTATGTATATTGTCTTTCTTTCTCATGACGATGATGATGATGAGCATGATGACAAGAACAAAAAGAAGAACAAAACTAATGAACAAACTAGTAAGTAAGAATGCTAAAAAAGAGAAAAAGCAATAAAGCCACGCTCCAATGAGAACAATGATATTGATGACCAGGATAATAATACTTTGTATTTTTATTTGAGACGAACTAGCAAGTGCCGCGCCATGTCATTGTCGTATCATTGTCACATAATATGTGATACAACAACCGACTTACCAAGTATACAAATATCATGCGTGCGTGTACACATAAAAAAGTAAATAAATAAGTTGCCAAAAAAACAGAAGATTATAGAGAAAAAAAAGATATCAACAGATTCAGCGATCCGAGAAAGAAGTGGTAAAAAAACCACTTGTATGTTTATCTGTTATTATAGTGTGTACGTGCAGCGTTGTACATCCATAGAGCACGAGCACAGAGCAACGCACATTCCATTTTATCCAACATTTTCCCAACAGATTTCGAATAATCTAGTTTTGTGTTTCGGTCATTCTCTACCCATTTGCCCAGTTTCAGCGAGAAAGAAAGAAATAGAGACAGAGATACACATGTCGACAAAACCGACATCCGACATGTCTTCCTGGCACCAGTCCAGATGGGATAAAATGTTAAATCATTGGAGAGCAAAATAGAGAGAAAGAGAGGCTACCATGATCACAAGAGGCTATCTTTTCTTTTCCACACACACACACACACACACAAAAAAATATTGTATATGCTTACGCATAAACATTGCACAAAGCCCAAACCAACGCACCGCACTACTCTATATTATCAGCTACTTGCCCTAAAAAAACTTGTGTGTGCTTTTTTTCTGTGCAGAAAGGCTTACGCTCCGCTACGCATGGAGAAAGTAAAGTAGGATGGAATGTCTCGAGAAGTCGAGTTGGGCAGGGAGTTACATACATATAATATGCATGCAATAAGCACAGTATATATATATCTGCGTGGCATGGCCTCTTGTTGTTAGAGTGAGCGTTGTACACGCGACGATCAAGATCACTGAGAAAAGCGATTGACCTAGAAAGAGAGAGAAAAAAGAAGTTTTTTTTGCGAACCTCTCTCTCTCTCCCTCACACACACACTCTCTCTCTCCATCCCTCTCATTTTGCGTGTGTGTACTTTGGACTTTAAATGTGTTTTTTATGCATGTATTTTTTGTTGGCCAATAAAACAGCCTTTTTGCGTGGTCTTTGGAATGAAGTTGGAGTATAAATCGGTATATTACTATTTCTACATACATGCCACACTATGGTATACTGAGTATATACTTTGCTTTGCTCCCTTTTCCATTTGCAATGATAATAATAATTGTAAGTTATAGTACAGTGGATATTAAGTAAAAGATGCGTATATCTGTATAGTGCGTATTTATGTCCTTGTAGATAGAGTTATAAGCACACGCGTATACATACGTTTTTAATATAGCGTCCTTCCTCACAAGCTTATTTCTGTTCTGCTTCCGTTTGAATCATTTCTGGATCAAATCTCCACCACCACCACCACCACATAAACTCTCATCTCATCATCATCATTCTGCTCTCTGTTCTTCTTGTTAAGATGATACTACCACCACTTCTGCTCCGCGTCTGCCTCGATCATGATGATCATGATTATTTTGCCTCGTGGAAGAATGGCTTATGATGAAATTGACTACGACGATGATGATGATGATGATGATCAAAGGTTTGGATTGGAACACTGTTCTTATATTAAACCTTGCCTTCATTCGACTACATTTATTATAATAGTAAAAAATATTATACGGTCCATTTGGGATTAAAAAGTAGGTTGAGCGACGACAACAAGGCAAAATGTGTGCATGTGCGTGTGTTTTTGTGCGTTTTTGCTGATTCTGATTATTCTGGTTCTTCTGGCACTGCTTTTCATTGAATTCATTTATTTGCGATTACATTGCCACTACACCACAGCCACTACCAAGTTTACCATGCATAAAAATAAATAAAAGTATGTGTGTGTAGCCCAATTAAATTTCGTTTATATTTTATAATACTTCTGGAACGTTACGCACTTTTTATTGAGCGCACACGCATCCATTTGTACTTGTGGAGGACACGCACACGATGTGTGTTGAGCGTCTTGCGTAATAACAATAATAATAATAATAATAATAATCCTGCTAATAAATCACAAATTATAATGTTCCACTTATTTAACCCATTCCAGCAAGTCATTAGAAATATGAGCTCTTTTGTACTTTTGTACTAAAATACATAATATTATGTCTCGTTACTCTCTTCTAATATACAGTATACGTGTTACCCGCACGCAGCATAAAAAATTAATTGTCCTATATCAATACGAGTATATGTATGCATAAAAAACTATAATAATGCAATTATTATACAACAAAAATGAGTTAATCCACGAGAAAATTTGTATAGTCAATAGTTTCGTTCTCTCTCTCGCGGCATTCTCGTACATTCTTCCTTTTAATTTCGTTTACCACCACTTATACCACCGCACCGCTGCTACCATATATATATATACCTAATCAAATGAACGCATATGCCACAGAATGACTCGACCTCAATTCGAAAGTATAGTGTCGTATACCTATATTTTTGTCAATAAGAAAATACTTCGAGTCAATTCAGATTAAAAACTTTGACTAATATACAATGGGCTTACGTATGTGTAACTTGGGTATATTCAATGTTTTGTTTGTGAATGAGTCACAAGGAAAAAAAGAGTGAAAATATTTGTGTCATGTCATCCCATCAGCAATGCATACACCCACCACAGCTCATCTCTGCTATTCCCATTACACTTTCGTAACAACAATAATAATATAAAGTGCATTATAATGAGATTCCACAAGGTTCCAAAGTTCCAATATCATTACATCATCCGCCGCATTCATTATTATTCACTCTAGTTCCTTTCCTGAGGTTTGCTTTGTTGCTGCTAATATCTGTAATAGAAGGTCTTTCAGGGAAAACTAAACAATTGTACCCCCACACACACATTTTTATATTTACCTTTTATTGTGATTATATTGTGTCTACCATTTCCCGGATTCCAATGATTCCATCCCCGGGTGGTTTATCCCTGTAAAACATGCAGGCACCTTCAGGTAAACAGGTACATATCACAACCAACCAAACCACAAACACACATGCATAGATACAAAATCTATTTAGATAGGTGCACTGCCGTCATCACACATCACATCATTTTGGACAACTTTTCATACGTAACGTTGGTATCATCTCATATTCATGTCATAAAAAGCGTCATCATCACCTTTGCTAGGATTTTCATGGTTTATTGTATGTAAACCATAATATTACGGAATTTAGCTCAACAAGCTATATATTCACTAGAGCTGCTCAACAGAAAATGGACAATAAAATGACTTGTGTGCACTGTGCATATAGGTACATACATACATATTATTAGGTGTAGGTATACGTAGTAATATCATATATACCTACATAAAAGTGGAATAAAAGAGCAGCAACAGCAGCAGCAATAACAACACTACATTCTCTACTACCACCACCACCACCACACAAACTAAAACGGAGAGAAACATTAAAAAAGAAGAGAGAAAAACAGGCCAAGCCAAGCCGGGCTCAAGGACTCCACGTGTATGGTATATCGACCTACACCGCACGGAGAAGAGCGCTGAGCTGCTGCTATATAATATAATAATGCTGCGAGAGAGCTAACCTATTATACTACTTCTTGCTCTTCTTGGAACCCATCAATCCTATCATTCTCCATAAAATGCTAAAAAAAAGCGCATACCTCTATTATATTCCCAAGAACACTTACACAGATATACATATTACATATATTGTTCTGGTATACCTGCATAATAGTAATAATAAGGCACACACATATTTTTTCCTTCATTCTTTATTCAACTAAAAACATAAATATCATGCATCCAGCAGCAAGAGAATAGGAAAGAGATATTGGATTTCAGGGATTTCAGAGGTATAAAGTTATGTTTGTTTACCTTGTACTCTTGCATAGTGTGACGTCCTATTCCTTTATAATAATAACAATAATGATCATCTTTTTACAAACAAGTTTTCAAATAAAATGCATCAACCTACTTATAAGTTTGCTAGTTCAATATTACTAACTTTTCAACTCTAAAAATATAAATACATACCTAATATCCTTTTCATTTTCGTGACAGCACACACACAGCCTTTTGTGATGGACAAATTTCCTGCCTTATTATTATTGCAAAACAAGTAGGATTTCATTACTACTGCGCTGCTGTACTTATCAGAGTCTTCATCAAAGTCATAATTCATACACATAACTTTTAAAAGATAAACCAGATATTTTATGCATTTTCGTATATATTTTTTCCTCTTGCTGATAAGTAAAGTTCATAATATTTTGTTGATCTACAACAGCGATAATTACCAGAACTAGAGAGTAGCTAATATGTATGCCAAGTTATACAGATAATGTAGAATAGAACACGGAAATTATATGTGTAGTTTAGAGATAATAATAAAAAGCCTAATTACTGATGATGTGAGTGTGTGTATGTGTTTATAGTTCAGAATACAATATACCTATTCATTCTTTCTTGCGATGTAAAACCAACGAGCTGAAAGCACGTTGATGATGATGATGATGATTTCTGGCTTGACTTTTACTTTTGACTTGCAAGCGAGAAGAGAGAACTGGACTGCCATAAGGCGTTCAATGTTCACTACTTTATTTATAAGCAGCAGCAGCGTTTTGGTTTCCTTTGAGTTTTGTTGTTGTTGTTGTCCTCCTCCTCCTCCTCCTCATTACACACTATGGCTTTTGTATTTGTAAAAAAAACCAATGTTGAGAATGTGCATACAGAGTTTTTTTCGTTAGTATTAAGGATGGATAACGACAATGATAATGATGGGAAATAGTGGGAACAACCAACAAAAGCTTATTATCTCTCTTCCACTCTCTTTCATAAGTTATCGTTTGTTAAGCTCTGCTCTGTGTAAGTCTTCTGTTGAAAGGAATGGAATATTAAATAATATATTATGGCTGCGTGACTGTCAATAAGGAAAAAGAAGAAGAATAACACACAGACACTTCATACAAGTTGCTCATCTATATTTTCTTTCTGGCCATTACACAAAATATATGTACATACATACATACCAATATATATTGGTTGGTAATGTTGATACAAAGTTAAGCTTGTATACAAATTGTATATTATTTTATGAATATATGTTTCTAAAAAACAGCTCTCCTCTCTTAATAGACAACAAAAAAGAGAGTTGAATGAGTTGAGATTTACATAAAAGAGCGAATGAGAGAGACTTCCATAATGACACATCTTATCCATCACTCATCTATATTAGCATACATATATTTGGTATATATATATACATATTCCACAAAAATACTCATTTTTAGTCTCTGTCACATGAACAAAGTAAAGTATACATATACCTACTCAAGGAGTAATAGTAGTAAAGAGAGAGAGAGAGAGAGAGAGAGGAGAGGCATAAAAATATCATAATCCTTTCGTAGAAAATCAGTGGCAATAAAAAAAGCTACTTGCAACTTGGAAGTTGGTTGTGCTTGGTGGTAAAAATGGAGAGGAAGCCTTGTTTTCCTTTTAAAAAGCCGAATTTTATGTGTTTTCTATTACAGAGATTGAATTTATTATTCCTTTTACAACATTTTGTATATAACAACAGCAACATTTCGTTTATAAGGTGTTAAGAATCATAAGGGAAGAAAAATATATCATCTGGTTTTAAACAAGAGTGTAAAGTATGTACCTACACAAATGAGGAAACGGACTATTTACTTCCCATCAAATTACTCCTCGTGAATTAATTCATAATCCGTACCCACACGTACGTATCTGCATAATAATACCTTTTTATGTCGTTATGTATGAATTTATAAATGTGAGATAATTTATAATAAATCACCATGTTTCATTTCTATTCCAATATTCCAACTAACCAGGAAGTTAGCTTTAATTGATAAAAAGGAAGAGAGATTTTGAAAACAACAAACAAGGAGGCAATGCTAATGTTTCAAAAAGTAACTTTTTTGTTCTTTCCCTTTTTCTCGTTTATTTATCAATAATTTTTTGGCATAGATATTGCATTATATTATATATTGATATCGTTTTTGTATTCCTGGCACAAAAAACTTGAAAACTATGTGCATTCGCATTCAATAAATCAATATCATCATCATCATCATACTACTGGAAATTCATAAATAAGTTTATGAATATATTACTTGTTTACAAATTTCTGTGCAAATTTTGTACAAAAATACCCGAAATTCGCTAAAATGCCAATTCGATTATCACTTTTTCCATCTAAGAATCCAGGAATTATATTAGGTAATTACTTCCCGGAAACTGTCATTCATACAAGTGTAGATAAGACGCCAGATAAAATACATTTGCTGGAAGATTTAGATTATACAACTTCGTAGATATTTTCGAATGAATCACCTAAGAAAATAAATCAATATTAGAGAAGGCTACCCCAAGTTCACCGATTTGAACAAAAGATTTTGTCCATTATTTCAGAAACCACTTTTCCTCCTTTTTTAGGTTTTAATAAAACAAAACATGTACAATGGCAACGTGTTTAGTTTGAACCTTGTCTTTTTAATGACAACCTTGTTTCCTCTACTTTTTCCATCAGACACAAGAACGACCTACTTAACAATACAAATAATATGTAGCTTGCTGGATAACTCATGTTAAAAAATATATAAAAAACTATACTAATATCCTAATTCCTCTTTCACTTCCTTTCACCCGCACAATGTATCTATATGCCCGCGACAATATTACATAGAACGATCATAATGATAACATCCTTTACCATATCATCATCATTGCCATCACCGTCACTAGACTAATGGAGGAAATACAAATGTTTTTTTTTTTTGGTTTTTCCTCATGTTCCATGTAATATTACCAAAGGAATTAGTGTATAAAAGAAATAACTTTCACCTTGATTAATTATGTATTTTAAAGGATTTTCCACATTAGCTCCGTGCATATACTGACATGATTCACAATCAACTCTACATATTAATACACAGTTGGATGTCAGTCAGGGTGAGGCGAACGTATTTGTGTTTTCAGAAACAATTGCTCCAAAAAAAACCACACCAATTTCATTACATATTCTATTGTAAATGCCATTAAATCATCACAGGAAAAAGGTAAAAGTGTAGGTACTTGACTACTACTGAACTTGATATTATCCTTTCTGTCAGTCATACTGTATGTATGACGCAGTCATGTCATGCCATAATAATAAAAGCTTTTGTTGCAATTTTAAACTTCAAAAGTAGGATAGAGAGTATGAAACTCGGGTGGGTAGCCTATGTTGCGGTGGTGTGCGGTTGTATATGAACCTGTCACTTGTTGGTAAAAAATTACTTCCTTGGTTGTTCCTCTCAAATATAGCGCACACACATAGAAGAACCACATATATTATTCCCTTTTAATATGCAATACCTATGCAATTTTCTCTCTCTCTCTCTTTCAAGTGTAGTTGTGGTGCATTATTGAAATTGCATTGCATTTTTCACTCTAATATAATTTCCAGTTGCTGTGTTGGAAGGGAAAGTGGAGTGCATACAATAGACATTTTTTTATACATACTAATCAAGTTAGTGCGCGTGGACTTGATAAACAAGGACACATTTTCTCCTGGAAACATTGGCCAATTTATACTCTCTTCCTCCAAACCTTGAAATTATGGAGGCCACATTACTGTATGAAATAGTAGGAAAAAAACGCGTGTGTGACAATGTGAGAGCCCATCATAATCGCGTTACACTTTCAGATTCTATTATTATTGTTATTACATTTGCAACTACTCGAGTAAAAATGAGTCCTTCTCCATTGTTCACATTTTCTCCTTGAAAATTAAAACTTTATATTACGTTTTTTGCCTTTTGCAACCTACGCTTTTTTTCACCATCCCACACAATTTAAAATATATATATAAACTGGAACACCTGTTTCCCTTTTTTATCCGTTAAAGTACGCACACACTTCCAACTTCTCAATGTCGATCAATAATGTTTTAACTTAGTTTTCGTTTAGCTTTTCAAAACTATGTAAACAAAGAGATAAATAACGAAAGAGGAAAAAAGTGGAGTTTTCATTTATGGTCATCATTATCATCATCAAAGAAAAGGGATTGATTTTTCTTTTTGACCTTGGCATTCGGGAATTGCAATTCCACAGGGGTTTCTTTTGACACTGGCCAGTCCTTGATTGACTCGAAAATAATTCACTTTTCCTCCTTGTCTCGCGTGATAAAGTAAACTAAAAGTGGTAATGAGACGATGCTGATAATGATAAATTGAAATCAACCTTTGGTATAATTGTTCATTATTGCGCAATATGTTATGGTTATATACCTACCTACCTACCTACTTATGTATGTACATAATGTACATGAAGATGTTTTATGCAATATTTTTTTAATTTAGTATGTGAAATTGCATATGTATGCCTTTATGATTGCGGAAGAGCAGGAGGATTTGATATGATGAGTAAAAACTATAAACAAACCATCATCACTCCAAGAATAAACCATACCAAAAATACCATCTTACTTTACTTTCCGACAACGACCACATGTAAACAAACAAGTAAATATTGACATAACACACCATACGAGTCAATAAAAAAAACGAACAACACACAAGGGCAATAGGATTGTATATTTGCGGGGGCAGACATATGAAGTGAGTTCTAAGATCATTATCGTCAAAGTCATTTGTTACTCATTCTCTTTTTCTTCTTGTTCTTCTTCTTTAGCATGAGTAAAAGTTGAGTTCACTCTTTTCGTCATCCTACCGACTTTTTCCTTTTAGAAAAAATTCCTAATAATAGGCTTTTGTATAGGTATGATTTTGTTCGATGAGAAATGGAAAAGGCGATGCAGTCATGACAAGTTCAAACAGCTGCATTTCCCTGTACAGTAAAACCGAAACATTTTAAAGCTTTTACCTTGTTTTCTCTTCCTTTTCGTGTAATTTTTTTTGAATGCCGTGCTGCAGTTGCTGTGGTGGATGTGCGTGATAGATATGATATTGATGATTTTTTTCATATCTTGTTTTTACGCTGCACTTGGCTTGAATAATTAGGTGCTTACGTAAGTAGATATGCATGTACTAAGAAAAAGTTCACGTGCCGCAAAATTACAGTATTTATTCCAAGGCCAGAAAACTAAAGAGAATAAGCGATTAGCTATACATACGGTTGGTTGAATGGATTGGAACAAGTTTACGTTTACGTTGTGTATTATGTGGCACTATTGAATTGGTTATGGGGTTCTTGGATAGTTTATGAATATTTGGATGTTTGAAGGAAAGGTAGTAAGTTAATGTAACTTACATTAGAGTATTATAAACATAACCAGCCTTACACTTTATGTTTTACTTATTGTGCATTATGTCTATTATTATAAGTAAGCTTTTATTAAAATAAGTTGTCTTGAGTTGTAGGAAGGGAAACTACACAGAGCTGTCTTTAAACAAAATCCTTCCACGTGTCCTTTACCACTGCCACAAATTCCATGTATGTCTTCTGCTGCTGAATACTACAATGCATTTTCATGTATGAGCTTTAAAGACTTGTTGACGTAGACGATATACCTAAGTAAGATACTTGATATACATATAAACACATGCAAAATATTGCTACTTATGCTTACATCGATTAGCTTGTCATCTCTTTTAGTTAATAAAGCGGAAATACTTTTTTTTGCCAGAGAGCTTGTATTACTTTGAGTCAAGTGCCAAGGTTGAAGGTAAAGGTGAATCAGCTATACCATCATCATGAAATTGAATGATAGACAAATTATGGATATACTATCCCTTCTGTGTGTAGAAAAGTATTATTATGTAACCAAATAAAAAAGTGTCATTACGCACAATATGTTTGTATGTCTTAAAGAGTTAAAGAAGCAATCCACATGTCAATGTCATTGTCATGAGAAAGGGTATGTAGTACTTCAAAAAAAAAAGAAGGTAAAGAGTAATTTGATAATGAACTTGAAACTTTATGCTTACAAATAATCATATTATTATCGACAATGAGTGAGTTATGCACTTGAGAAATGGTAAAGGGCAAGGCTACTGTACTTTATTCATCTAAGTGATGGGTGTATTCATAAAACGAAATTGTACAGAGCGGAAACCTTCATCAGTTTTAAAAGTGTAAGTCTCGAAATTAAATTAGGTATAAAAATTTGAGGAAAATCTTGGTATTTTGAAACATCTTAATAACTGTTATCCATTTAACATATGCACTACATTTTAGTGTCTCCACCATATTTTACTTGCATGGAATTTATTACGAAGATCATTATAATCTCGCGTCCTGGAAATCTTGTTCGTCAGATATAATTTTATAACGGCGTCATACGTTTCAAAAATGAAGACATGCATTTTTCCATGCTACCAAATATTTTTAATGCAGCCAAACTCCACAATTATTACGAGCATCACAGATTTGCGAGTATTAAGATTGCAGCCTTTCTCCATTGTGTATGTATGCATACATATATGTATCCTCTGTTCCTTCTCCAATGTGATATTGCCGTGCATTGACCTACCAACTCAGTGATGAATACTGGCATACTATTGCAGTCACGATACAAGTATCAGTAAACCTACATTCAATCCTTCAGTATAAGTACCAAT
>JAHZNC010003770.1:0-12282 GCA_027744095.1 Zhuqinia jingwanae | reverse complement strand
AGTGGTGGAAGCTGAAAAAGTACGAATTGTTGATAAAGGGAAATATAATAAGAAGAGTACTGCTCATCAGGATAATTATGCATTTGAATGCACACCGCAAAATACTGTTGTGTTTGAGGAAGAAAGTAGTGAAGGGTAGAAGAAACAATTGTGCTAGTAGTGGTGGTGGAGGAGGAGGAGGAAGAAGAAGAAGAAAGGGCCATAGTGGCAACAGTGGGGAAAAGAAAGCGGAAAAGAGATGATCCATTTATCCTTTTACTCGACACATTATAATGTGGCAATTGGAGGAGATGGAAGTGTTTACAAATTGTGTCAAATTCGAGACTTTGATGATAGTGTTGAAGTTCATGAGATAAACAAGCTGCTATGGGGCATGGGCAATATATGCATATATATTAGTATTAAAACTGATTTACATCATAATAATTACTTACATATATCACCTCAATCTGGATTTCATATGTAACAGTGCTTGTATATGTGACCAATATTATATAGTAATATTAGTAATTTAATTGTGATTTCTTTCTTCTTCTTTTTGCAGAGGAAGATCAAACGGAGATTTTAGTCAAATTTTTCAAATTCCACAAGTGCTATGACCTGATACCTACTTCCGCCAAGTTGGTTGTTTTCGATACGCAGTTGCTGGTCAAAAAGGCGTTCTTTGCTCTTGTTTATAACGGTAAGTGTACAAAGGCTTTGTTACGAGACCGAATCGAATTACCTAGATTCTGATGGAATACCCTCATTTTTTCTGTCAATATTTTAACATCCTATACGTAAGTTTAAACAAAATATTTTTAACAATTTTTTAAATTATGAATTAGGATATTGAAAATGAATTATTAAATTAATTTTGTGTGTTGATTTAATAATTATTTTAGATACATGAGATTCCAAGACCAACCTTTTTAACTCAGAAATTGGGTGATGTTCGGATTGGAACTTTTGACGACGTAGAGACAGCTAGGGAGGACACTTCCATCATTCAAGCACTAACAAAGTTTTTGGAGAGAAGGGTTTCAGCACTTCCAATAGTGGATGGGGAGAATAGATTGTTGGACATTTATGCACGTTTTGATGTCATTAACCTGGCTGCAGAAAAGACTTACAACAATTTAGATATTACTTTAAAACAAGTAAGTGATGATGATGATGATGGAGTACAACATCTTTGTAAATGATGACGTGTTTTTTGAAAAGTTAAGCTACTATTTCATGTGTCCCAATTTATTTTTCGTAGGCTAATGAGCACCGCAACGAATGGTTTGAAGGGGTCCATAAATGCACACTGGAAGAAACACTGTATGTAATTATGGAGAGAATTGTAAAGGCTGAAGTTCATCGTCTTGTGGTGGTCGATGAACAGGACAAAGTTGTGGGAGTGCTTAGTCTTTCAGACATATTGCAGGTAAAAAAATTCTTTCAGATTATATTGACCATTCATCTTTAGTAATTTGAGTTTGATTTGATTAATCCACAATTTGAGCGTGAAACTAATTTCAACATTTTGATCTTTTAGTATATTGTAATGCGACCGGAAGTGAAGGACATATTAGCTCCTGACCTTAAAGAACTAATGCGCGCGGAGTCGCCGCGACCGGATATAACAGGTTCATCACCCACACTAACGCCGTCACCTGGGCCTGAGGACGCCACGGCAGCAGAGGAGGACTCTTCAACGACGCATCCTCAAGACGAAGAGGAAACTAATGAGGCAAATAATAACAGTTTATCTCCAACAGATCTGAATGGCAGCCGAGATAATCCTACCATAATTGAAGAAGAGGATGAAAAACTATAAAAGCCTCATATCTTATCATGAAACTCTCGTTCTTTATGATAGGGAACTTGAACTCAATTCATTTTTGGAAAAAAATGGAAGAGAAAAATGCAACGTAACGAAATAATTTTTTATTTTTTTTCGACACTGCGGAGCTGCAGCATGAAGGATCCTCATCTCGATAAAAAAAAATAATAATAAAATCAATCAAAATATCCACTAGAATGATATAGTACCTCAATAACAAAAAAAGGCTTATAACATCAATAATAATATTTAAATATTAAACATTTTTTCCTCTTCTGGGATTATATTATGATGTATTTATATGGCCTAAGATTTACAAAAAAAAAACAGTTTATTTCAATTCGAAGAAGAAAAAAAACAATTTAGTCAGTCAGTTTTTAAATGACAAAGCAAGCAATTCTAAAATACATTAAATAGTATATCGAGTATTGAATGAATGCAATTTGGAGTTAAAATAAGAAAACGAGACAATGATGAGAGGGTAAAAAAAGGAAAGAGATTCCACAGACACATATGTGTAAACACGTATAAACGAGCAAAAAAAGTTTCTGAAAGAAATTATCTGACTTTTTTTAGCTCCTTAAAAAAGCATGCAATTAATAAAATTTAGATGCCTGAAATGCCTTTGCCCTCTTCCTATGATCTACTTGCTACAGAAAAAAATAAAGTTTACCTATATATTTCTCAATATATTCAGCCCATGTGCTCTTGTATTTCAAGAAGAAAAAATACTGTTTTTAGGCCAGTATCAGTTTTTAAAAAAAAACCAGACACATTACATGTTACACACAGGATACAACATACACTCGCGTCAAACTTTAAAAACCAATAATAATTATTTTTAAATCAAGCTCTATAGATTTCAGTACTATTACTATATACTTGCATAATAATAATAATAATAATAATATTGGCGCTACAATAATAATAATTATTATTATTGTATCAAAATTTAAAATGCGAGATATGAATGCGAGGAAAAGTGATAATAATCGTTTAAAAAAATATATAATATATAAAGTTATTATTTAATATTATTATTATTATTATTAACGCCCGTTATTATTGTTGTTATCTACGATTTGTTACTTAAAAATGCCATGATCTATTATGATTATTATTATCTAAAAATTAATATTTTAGAGACATTCATGAATATAAACGAGCAGTTTATATATATCTCTGCTATTACTCCTACAGCGTTATTATTTCTTCGTCGTCAACTATATGGGACAACACAAGTCCTTATAATTTCATTAACCATATATATATGCAGTTGAAATAAATTTTTAGTTAAATTATAACAAATAAAATGAACAGTAATTTATCATTTATAGTTATTGTTGATATCAACATCAAGTTTTTGTGTAAAATGGTGATCACGATCATGATGATAAAACTTCCTCCCTGCTCCGCGCAGTCGTTTTTTTTTAGACGGAGTAGCTTTAAATCCAGGTTACAATAGAACACTCTAATTCTTCTAGTTTATATTAAATATAGCTATTTAAAACATAATACATATACATACATGCGCCGCGCGTAAGTACTACTCCTATATAGGTATACCATATAAAAGAACAAGTCGAAAGCGTATAGCAAATCATTAAAGAATTTTTAATTTTTAATTACGTCTGTCATTATTATGATTATTATTATTATTACTCTTGTTAATAATTATTAGTTGATAGAGTTATTTACATACATGCATATAATACAATAGGTTGCAACAAAGTAGCCATTTCAAGTACAACATGATAATATACATAAATAAATTATATACCACGTATTTAAGCTTAAAAAAATAACTACTATAATGTTACGGAAAGAGGAAAACGAGTAAGACTTGATAATAATTATTACTTTAAATCGTAATATTTAATTAAAAATATAAAAAATCGTCAGTATATCAAAAAAGATTAAAAAAATAAAAAAGGCAACTTTTTCGTTGAAAAAAGAAAGACAAGCTATAATAATATGTATGTATCTACACACATTGTGCTTATTGATATTCATAATAACGGAAGAAGAAATTGTTTATTAATTGATGGATAAACAACAAAAAAATTGAAAAAAGTTATGTTCAATTTTAAGTCATCTTCATCATATAACAAAGTCGTCATATTCCTTGTGATCATCTCAGGTACATTACATGATTCGATTGATCCCCTCTACCCCCACCAGTATTGGCGTAGTAATTTTGTTGGGGTTGCATTTGAGCTTGTATTTGTGGCATTGCCTGTTCTTGCATTTGTTGTATTGCCTGACCTTGCATCATAACCTGATTCTGCATTTGACCTGGTCTAACGCAGGCTTGCAGTTGAGGTTGAACTTGGTAGTAGTTGGCAGGAGGAATTGTAGTAGAAATAGCTCCTTCCAGACTATGTAATCTCTGCTGTAGCTGAATTACTGCGGCCTCATATTCTTTTAGCATGTTTTGATTTGTCAAAACCTCTTCACGGAAAGCATCCCTTTCCCACGCAATTCTCTGTACTTCGATTTCTCCAACCCTTTCCCTTTCAAACAAAGCAGCCTGTAACGCCGACACTTGTTGATGAAGGTGTGCAACTTCCATTTGTGAAGCTTGCTGCAGCAAACAGGGAGAAATAACTGTAGTAGACATCTCTTGGATAATATTTTAAAGTTAAAATATAGGTACATTGTTTTTTCAAGTCCTTTTTTATCTTACCGCACTGTACATTGTGAGCTCCATTTCATTCATTCTCATTCCCTGCACATTCATTAGGTCTTTCATCCATTCAAACTGAGCTACAAGTACTTCCGGATCAATTATTTCTACCACTTTCAATCCTCTAACTTTTTGAATTTGATTGTTTTGAATCACGACCTTGGTATCGTATGGGTTGGACATGTCGAAAGGATCTAGCCCCAAATCGACAATACTACTCACATTTGGCAACCCTTCCTGTATTGAAGGGAGTTGGTGCGTTTTTGGTGGGGAACGTTTTTGTGGAGGTCGTTGTTTATTCAGTCTAGTTATGGATTCGTCACATACGGAACAAACAAAAGGAATCTTATTCCTTTCCTCATACCCTCCAATTTCAGCAAGAGACATGCTACGTGTGGACTTTGGAGGAGGTTTTCCAGACGTAGTCGATGCTATTTTTTCAGGTATGTCTTCATCATAAGGAACAGATGTACGTGAAATGGATTGAGCTGTACTTTCTTCATCTTCTGGCTCAGGCTCTATAAACATGATTTCCATACACAAACTTTCGTTGGACTTTAAAGGCTCGATTCCTCCCAGCAGATCATCCTCACTCTCTTCTGGCAAAACTGAAGGTGATATCCGGACTGTTCGTTTTTCTTTTTCTGGTTCTTCCTCACTCTCTTCTGGTAAAACTGAAGGTGATGTCCGAACTGTTCCTATATCTTCTTCTTCCTCCTCCTCCCCTGGTTCTTTTTCCTTTCCGGGTTCTCCCTCGGTAACATCCAAATTGATTTCAATTTCTTCAGGCTCGATAAAGTGTAATTCTTCAGAGAGCTCCTCCGAGGACGTTACCGGATGAATATCGTCCTCGTCCAAATGTTCATCCTCAGATAAGTCTCGTTCTTCGTCAGTGGTGATAGTGGGGACAGATGGATGTGATGTTGCTTGACTTGGAGTTTTACTGGATCGTTTTGATGATTGCGGTTCAGATTTTGTACTTGGAACTTTGCTCACAGATTTGCTTAGAGACACAAGATCAGGCAATGCTTCCTCATCCGACTCAGGTGGTGCACTTTGCTTTGATTTTGCCATGCTAACAGATTGGTCAGATTTCACTGATTCATGCGTTTCCGCACTACTTTCCCCTTCTTCTCCCACTGACGGTTGTGATNTTTCCCCTTCTTCTCCCACTGACGGCTGTGATTTGACTTTGCTAACAGTTTTTACGAATTGATGTTCCGACTTCACCGATTCAGGTTCAGGTGTTTCCGCACTACTTTCCCCTTCTTCTCCCACTGACGGTTGTGATTTGCCTTTGCTAACAGTTTTTACGGATTGATGTTCCGACTTCACTGATTCAGGTTCAGGTGTTTCCGCACTACTTTCCCCTTCTTCTCCCACTGACGGCTGTGATTTGACTTTGCTAACAGTTTTTACGAATTGATGTTCCGACTTCACCGATTCAGGTTCAGGTGTTTCCACACTACTTTCCCCTTCTTCTCCCACTGACGGTTGTGATTTGCCTTTGCTAACAGTTTTTACGGATTGATGATCCGATTTCACTGATTCACCCTCATTATTTTCCTCTCCTTCACCTTCCTTAGGCTCACCCGATGTTTTTGATATACCATCAGGCTCGGAAAGCTGAGATTTTGCCTTACTTGCACTTTTGCTTGATTGCGTATCAGGGTCTCTCCCGTTCTCAGCTTCATCTGTAACTTCCCTATCAGAGTACTCTGATTTTGCCTTGCTGATAGTTTGATCCGATTTGTTTACCAACTGACTGGCTACACTCTCACCTTTCACTTCTTCCATACCTGCAGCATTTGATTGTGATTTTGCTTTACTGACACTCTTGTTGGAACCTGATTTGACCTCATTTTCATCAGTCTCATCTTGCCCCTCTGCGATGTCCTGACTCATGGATTCACTGGCTCTCCCAGATTCTCCTACTTCAGCAGCTCCAGCGGATTGCTGTGATTTTGACTGGCTGACATCTGATCCTCTTGATCCAGACGTATCAGACGAAGTCGTACTCTCGTCGTCATATATGTCGTCTGGCTCATCTCTGGAGGCATCGAGCGATTCTTCATCCTCCTCCTCACTTGTTGCACTTGTTGCAGATTGTCCTGACTTACTTATTTGACTCGACCTTCTCGACTGAGATCCTTCTGACTTTACTTTACTTAATTGGCTTGACCTTCTAGATTGAGATCCATCTGACTGCCATCGGCTTGTCTTGCTTGACTTTCGCGAATCCAGTCCTGAAGTTTTTTCCTTAGATGCTACACTCACGACTTTACTTGATGGTTTCGTTGACGGAATTTCAGGCACGGGGATTGTCGCAGTATTTTGCATTTCCCTTCCCATTCTGAAATTAACATTTTTTTCATTTTCCCGTATTACTTTGTAATATGCGTCGTGGATAATTCATTTTATTTAAAAGTTTATTACTCAAGCTCCCCCTCGTCGCCTCCAGGTGCGCTTGCTGGTTTTGACTCCTTTTCTTTCTTTATCCCCATCTGTTCGAGAAAATATTTTCTTTGGTCCTCACCAGATATACTCCAAGCTCTCAAATCATCGACGGAATCCACTCCATGCAACCTACTTGCGGATAAAATTCTCTCAGCATTTTCCTGTTGTCCTTCTTCACTACCAGTACCTGGCATTTCTCCCGCAGCACCATCTCCACAAATTTGCTTATCATTATAGTACCAAAATTTTGTACCACTGCTGCACTGTGGGCGCATTGAGCTGTTGACACAATGGCCGTAATATTTTGGAGACGCAAACCAGCTGCAAATGGGATAAGTGATCTTAGTCGGAGGGCCAAACGGACAGCAACTTGGATTATAGTCTGTAATTTTGACTTTTTTTGGTTCAAACAACTTGAGAAAGTTGATTTTTTGACATGATGAACTCGGGATGTTGTTGTTGTTCCCGTTGTTGTTCGCATCTGTACATAGTTTTGGTTTGCGTTTTTTACAGCATTTTTTGGGCTGGCAGTCCGCAAAAATCAGAGGAATTGGCGGATTTCGATATCTCTTGGAACTTGGATAAAATCCAGCAGAAGGGCCAGAAGAAGGAGGCACCGCTACATTTTCTGTCCGATGACAGTGTTCGTCAGAGCTCTTTGGAGACAGTGGTAGCGGTGCTGGATCTTTTGTGAGTGGGTAAATATGCTTTTCCGCCTTTCTACGAGGATTAGCAGAAGGTTTAGGCTTCTCATCCCTGTCTTTGGGCATGGTACTGATGATTGTACAAGTGGGAACACTAAAATTTTGGCCAAATTATGTACATCTCCTCATGTTACAAGAATTTTGATGTGAATTCAAACCAAAAGCTAGTAATTGTTTTTTTTTCTTTTCTTTCCAATGATAAGCGTTATTTATAAACCTATAATATACTAAAATTATATCAAATGAAATGAAGAGAAAGTTAACATTTTGAATGGGTTTATCTTATCTGGACAATACCTAGATGGTCCATGACTACGTCCTATACGCTAGCTTCTTTCTGATTACCCGTCATGATAATATTTACAAATATATTTTTGTGTTTCAATAATCCCTTTGAATTTCATGAGTTACTTGCTGATTGTTTTTTCTTTATTTTTTATTGTCAAATTAACTGGGAACCGTTTCAAAATGACAGGTGATACACGACCCCAAGCCAAATATTTCCCAGCCAAGAAATCCCCTATGCTTCCAAAGGGGACTTTCTCTGGCCGAGTTGCTCTTGTCACTGGAGGTGGCACAGGACTAGGAAAAGCAATGGCTACCATGTTGGGTTCTCTAGGAGCTTCCGTAGCAATCATGGGAAGACGTCTTCACGTTGTCGAGAAAACAGCCGCCCAAATGTCATCAGAAACAAAGTCAAAAGTCCTCGGCATTTCCGGTGATGTTCGTGATCCCCAAGCGGTGAAGTCAGCAGTGGACAAAATAGAAAAGGAACTGGGCTCAACACCTACACTCATTGTAAACAATGCTGCTGGCAACTTCATTTCCCCAACAGAGCGCCTTTCTCCCAACGCCTTCAAAACAATTATTGACATTGTTCTCGGTGGCTCCACAAACATCACTTTAGACATTGGCAAGCGACTAATTTCCGCCAAGAAACCTGCTTCATTCCTTGCCATTACCACAACATATTGCTACCGAGGGTCAGGTTTTGTTGTGCCAAGCGCTACCGCAAAGGCAGGTGTGGAAAACATGATGAGATCTCTGGCATCTGAATGGGGACGTTACGGAATTCGTTTGAATTGCATTTCTCCAGGTCCCATCGACACAGGGCCTGAATCCGGTGCATGGAGTAGATTGGATCCCACCGGACAATTTAAGAAAATGGCTCTAGACAAGTTACCCATTGGAAGATGTGGTTATCCGGAGGAAGTTGCCAATTTAGCATGTTATCTGCTCAGTGACTACTCGTCTTTTTTGACTGGAGAGACTGTGCTTCTGGATGGAGGCGAGGTTTGCTTCGGTGCTGGCGAGTTTAATTCGCTAGTCACAGTGACTGATAAACAGTGGGACAAAATGGAGAAAATGATTCGGGAGACTAATGCCAAGCAAAAAGGGAAGCCCAAAAAGCCATAATACATAATTCGTATTCTCATAAAGTCACGCTGTGTATTGTTAAAAAGTTATCACTTTTTATTATTTATTTTATTAACAGATAATTATTATAAAATCAATATACGCTAACTTTGCTAGTTATTGTCACATAAAGACTCTTTCTTTCTCCCTCTCTCCCATCATCAGGAATTAGAAAAGATCAATTTTTATGTGCTGGGCAATGCAATCAAATTTACATTCGTAATTTTTTTTTCAAAGTGTATCATTTCATAAATACATATCATACTGTCTTATCTACAAAATAGTCAATACAAAAAAAACTTGTTTTCATCTCATCCTCTTTTTTTCTTCTGGTTCGCATATAGCGTGTTGCCAAACTGAAAGCATATACGCAAAAGAGCGCAAGCAAAATCAAAAGGAAGAAAAAAAATTTGTTTGCTGAGAGAGAGAGAGAAGAGAGTCAACTTGTAAAAATTGCTACACTTTCTTGGGTGTGGGCAAATAAAAAAAGTCTTGTAATATATTCAATCAATCAACTCAACTCTCTTCTGTCTCTCTCTCTCTCTCTCTCTCTCCCTCTCTGACCAAAAGACCATCGTCTTGTTCAATAAGCAATAAATATCCAATTGTCTGGTACAAAATGGCAAATATTTTTTTAAAAATATTTTATTATGAATGAGCTCATCATCGAGAAAACTGACTTCTTCTTGCTAAGTGAATAATAATCATGGCAAAACTATCATAATAATAGCAAGGAGCCAGAGGGCAACATCATCATCATCTTGTTCGATTACTATATATCCCCGCCACCCATTCCACTGCTACTGCTGCTGCGGATGCTGCTGCCACAGGTTTTTATTTAAACAGAAAGCTTTTCAGATTGAATTAAATTTTTTTGTTATGATTTGATTACTATTGACGGAATGGCTACTACTTAACTACTGTCTATTTCTATGCATGTATTATTATATCCCAAATTATTTTCTACTTGTAAAAAAATGTGGTTCATTTCATTCTTCATTTCATATTGCTTTTCTATATATTATTGTTTGAGGTAATAGTACGTTGGCTTCTCACTGGGTCACCAGATCATCATCATTGTTCTCGCAAGGCAAAAAAAAGGTATGCATATTATATAGTCGTCGTCGCATATTCATATATATTGTATGTACTTTCTTTTAATTCACCTTTTATCTCTGATTGTAATTGTCGTCGTTTGGTACATGCTGGTCAATCACCAAAAAAAGGAGAATTTGTTGTTACTCTGCATTTTTTTGATTATTCAAAAACAAGATCAGAGATCACACTCACTTCAAACGCATAACATAATATTATAATCTTTTTGTATCGGATCAACATCAGCATCATCATCCCCAAACTTATGATTAAGTCAAAGTCAATGCCAATAAACCTTTTACGCATACACACTTATTACTTGCACATATACACACATTAATTTTTCCCCGAAGAAGAAGAAGTCAAGTGGCAAAAATGTCATATCATATGAATGATATGATAGTATGATGACTATATGGTAATATGTAGATGTAAAACAATATATTATGTATATATAGCAATAGCAATACAATATACATTTTTTAATTTATTACAGTTCTCTTTACTTTTCATCGTCTTTGTGCCTACAAAGGAAAAAACAGTGTTTGTGATTTGATGCCGTGATATATATTCTTTTTCTTTTTGAACAAGTTATTTTGCTACTGAAACCCAGTGACTGATTCATAAGATGTGTGTGTACAATGTACACATGTACAAAATTTGGTGAACTTCTTTTTTATTTGGGTATTTAAAATGAGTTTCTTCAACTTTTTAATCACAATCAGTAGTAGTAGTATTAGTGGTAGTACACTACTACTTACAACTTTACACTATAAAAAAGCGATTATTTGATGATGTGGTTTTAATGTTACTGACGCTGCTGCTGCGGTTAGCTTTTTTGTTTCAAAAGTATTATTATTATGCATGCATACATACATACATTACAAAACTAACTTGTTATTATGATGAGTTTTGGAAGAAAATGATGATTTGATTTGATATGAGAGATGATGCGTTATGTGTGTGCGCCACCTGTTTTTGTACGGTGTAGGTATTATGTGTATAAATATTTTAAAGTGCAAAGAAAAAAAGGCTTGTTTTTTTTCTTCATTTTTGTTTATGGTGATAGATAACACATTTGACAAAAGAAGGAGAAGGAAAAAAATGTGAGATGATTATTATAAACAAGACGTGTATTTGCAGTGATTTGTACTACTCTCTCCTTCTCAACAATCATTCAATTCAAACGAGGGAAGTTGACTAGAAGAATAATTGGTAGGTATATGCAAAAGTGGCCGTAGTGGTTTTTATTATATTGAAGCGATATTGTATAATAATCCCGTTCATTGTTGTCTTCGTTGTCGTAATAATCATCAAAAATCGTACCTAAGTACACACACACATGCATGCGCACAAAACCTTTTTTTGGCGATTTTTTTGATTATGAATGGATGGTTGTTGTTGGCAGTGTGTTGTGTGGTGGGGCTAGTTTTGTTACCTGTTACCTTAACTCATGTAGAAATGGAAATGATGATGATGGTGAGCATTTTGTGCGATGCCATGCCCTTGCGCCTTGCCTTTTTACCTTGATGCCACACTTCTTTGTTTTCTATTGATGTCTCCTCATGTAAAGATGCATGCATGCAGTTTTCAAAAATATGTGCACTAACTTGTGAGTTATAGTAGTTGGTTGGTATAATATGGAATTTGATACTATCAAATAATTGCATTATGCCTACACACAAGTTAAAATTTAAAAAAAAAAACAGGAATTTTTTCTCTTAAATGGTTCTGTCATACTTATCCTCTTATGATAAGTTGGGTAGGCATAACCAAGAAAGTCAAGGTGAGAAAGATATATCCTGCTTTTTTCTGTTTTCTTCTTTCTTACAGGTTTACTATAAATTTTGTCGTTATATATTCGTTAGTTGATGATAATGATTTTTCATTTTGATACATAAACACATTAACTTAACACGTAAATAAATTGTGTGTATTGTAATTATATCGGTCAGTCAGGCAGCAGCAGAAAGGGTATATATGTATAATAACGCAACAAAGTATTCTTCAAAAAAGACAAACAGTAGAGAATTCATAGGCATTTTATTATAACGAAGAAAGGGTTATGATGATGATATTTTATATATTATGTTATGTAAAAGATTTTGGGTTTG
>JAHZNC010003769.1:0-15775 GCA_027744095.1 Zhuqinia jingwanae | reverse complement strand
TTATGTTATAAGTAATGTACATGTACACACATATATATGCATGCCCATTACTCATGCATTGCTATCCCACCATCCATCCCCATCGTCAAGATACAGATCAAGATACAAAAGTGTGCCTAAGATTTACACATACACACATCCTTCTTTTACCCACATGTTTCCCTTCTTTTTTTGAGTGAAATAAGTACAAGCACACACACACACACATTCATTTATTTATTTCTTTTGAGAAAACTTGATCGGTTTATTTCTTTAACCTTTTGCTGGTTTTTTTATACTATTGTGGGATGCCACTCCGGAACTCTGTGCACGTACAGGGTTACTCACACGTGGATAAAAAGCTGTGGATTTCGTTACCTTGATATTTCCTATCATTTATCCTCTCTCTCTCTATCTATCAGCTTCGTACTTAGAGCTATTTTTTTAGCTTTCCTTCGTATATCCCCCCATCCAACATGATGATGATGCAATGTAAATTGCAGTTGGAGATAAGAGAGAGAGAGAGAGAGGCTGGCTACACAACAGAAACACACAAACAAGCAAGCGTGTCAGATTACCACCATCATCACCACCACCACTGCCATTCAAGTGAAATAGCTTTATAAGGCGAGGAAAAACATGAAAATGATCAAGACGAGTCACCATTTATTAGCATATAAACCATAAACTTTTATGTTTTTAAATAAATGTTTTGCTTTTCTTCTTCTTCTTCTTCTTCTTCTTCTTGTGTGAATGAGGAGAGAGCTGTATATTATCCACTTGATCAACCTGCTCATCATATCATCATTTTCATCATCAGAAATGATTGCATGTTTTCAAGCAAAAAAAAAACTTGTCTGTTGAGTATATTGGATGGAAGATATGACCATTTTAAGGCATTCTCTTTATTTTGCATCCTCCTCCGTCTTCAACTTATTAGATCAGAGAGCAGCAGAAAAAACAACCATCACTTGACCAAAATATTTTTATGCTCCTGCTCCCCTTTTTTTATTGTCCTCTGGCTCTACTTCTCCCTTGACTTACTTGAGGAGATCACATACTATTCTTTCTTTCTTTCTTTTTTACAAAAAAAAAGAATAAAAAAAATATTATGCAAATTTGCCAAATTGAACTGGAAAAGATAATAATGATACGATTTTGGTTGGGATTATTAAATTTTTTTTTGCATTGCTTGTGTCTCTGAGATCAACAATTTTTGCCTTTATTTTATTACCAGTCCAATTTTATATATGATCATATTAGATAGAGGATTATTACGACTTTTTGGGCACATTTATTTTTCAACCAAACTTCAACTCAATTAAGCCATAGTTTTCTTGATATTTTAACCAGGATGCTGGATTAATAGGATAAATTTTGCTTGGATTAAAAACCAGCTAAATACACGTATCCATTTTTTAAATGGGGGTTTAAAAAGGTTTACGTATTCCTCTGATGACAATAATAAACAATGTGCAAGATCCGCAAATTGAACAAAATACAAACAAGATGAATAGCAAATGAGATGATGATGACTCTGGTGGCGTTATTGTTATTATTATATGTGCTGTGTGCATGTGTGTGTGATACAAATATGATGATAATGATGATGATGTGATGACCTCAATTTAAAAAAAAATCCAAATAATAGGATTTAAAGTAAACGAACACTTTTCTTGTCTTTCTTAGAAAATAAATTTGTTTTTACAACTTTGTCAGGTATTGTGACAAAACAACAACTTAACAACAAGCTTTTCAACTGATGTCATCATCATCATCATCATGATCACTTGAAACATTTTTTACAAATAAAAAAATTTATTAAACGACCATGAACACTGAAGATGATGATATGCATAAATAATTGTCATTTCATACCAGTCTTCCATCCTAATACACTACATGCATGCAATAATTTATTTTTAAAACATTATTCATTTTATTGCAATAATATTTTTATTTACTAGAGGGGCAAAAATATCTACAATAAATAGGTGCCTAATTTTAGGTGTCTAATAATTTTACTCCCATTTTTTCTCTCTCTTTCTGTTTACATTTTGAAACCAATATTTACCCTACATGCCTGTATCTGGTTGGATATGGATGACGAGTTGGGTGGGATTATAACCAAGATTAAATTTTTGAATTGAATAAAAAAAACACTTTCGCAAAAAAATGTTTGCAAAAAAATAACAAAAAAGACAGCTGGCGCAAAATACTAGAAAAGAACGCCTGACAAAAAACCCTTTCGTAAATCTAGAAAAAACGACAAGAATGAAATATGTTTTAGTTTTGTGTAACATTTCGACCCAAAAAAAACTAAATAAATGATCTCTGTATAGATTAATTTTATTCATTAATTTATGTAGGTATACAGGATATAAAATGATAGATGTTGATGATGAAATGAAAAAAACACACACCTACATTCAAAAGCTCTTTTTTTTAAATTCTTTCTGTGTGTCTCTGTGTGTGTTTTTCCAACCACTTAATATAATCATAACGAGACCTGAGTGAGTTCCATTTTTTTTTAATTTAAAACTGAAATCTCCTCTTCAAAAAAATGGATTCCAACTAAAGTACTTATAACACTTTTTTATATAAAATATAATACTTAATGTATGTAGTGATATAGTTGTAAAAATTCTAGTCAATTTCATGGACAAATGCATGCACATACATTGAGCATTAGTATTTGTCATGGTGTGCACATTGCACACACAGACACACACACACACACAGACACACACACACACACACACAGACAAATAGAACGGGAAAACCCACAACCATTCATGTGAGGGAAAAAGGAAAATATTATTAACAAGAGCCATAATTTCAATTTATGTTTATAGTACATATATTTATTATTATATACGTGTAGTAGTAGGCATTCTCTTTGCCCGTATATTGTATACCATATCATATGTTGGGATGACTCCAACAAGATGAAGGGAAACATTATTATAAGGACGGAGGATTAAATAATGGGAGGGAGGAGTAAGTGGAAAATTTGTAACAAGCTACTAAACAGTAAATTCCTCCACACTATATATAACATACGTGTGTACTCCAAGCTCAGCATAATTGCATGTCACACACACACAATGTACATACCTACGAACATTGTTTTCTATTAAAAAGCAAATAATAAAAAATGGCAGTATGAGCACTGGAGTTGATTCATTTTCCTCCAGTGAAAAAANTTCATTTTCCTCCAGTGAAAAAATACATATGCCGGGTACTCTCTCTCTCTCTTTCTCACAGCGCTCACATCATAGCCACTAAAATGCTATTTCGTGGCTTCCATAACAATAGGTTAAAAAAAGTATAACATGAAATAAACGTGTATTGTGTGCATAAGGAGTGGAAAGTAGACAAATACCAGAGCAGAGAGTAGTAGTAGTGGAGAAAATAATAGTGGTTCATAAATCAAGAACACATACACTCAACTCTCTGCAAAAAAAACACAATGCACATACCTACACACAATACACACAACATCTACAGAGCAAGCAAAGTGAAAAGAAAACACCTGTGCAATGCCAATGTAGTATGTATGTAGTTACATAATATTTAAAAAAAACGAAGAGAATTTACACAAGTAAATATGATGATGATGATGATGATGATGGTGATGATGACAAGCAGCATGTAGCATCCGTTCTTTACTGTTGGTGGTTTGGTTGTTGTGGCTGTGTATATGGCATCCCAAAATCCCAATATGCCTCCATTCATATGGCAGCAGGAACAACAACACGATAAAACACTGCATATTTTTTTTCTTATTTCTCTCTATATTTTTTTTTAAAAATGCGGACTATCATCATCGTCATCATGATCATAATAGTCAGACATGCAAGTCAAGTGAGCTGCTTCTTTTCCAAATTTTATTATTATTATTATGACTACAAGAAAGAGCTAGAGAGAGAGAGAGATGGACCGACGACGAGCCACAAGACGAGAGCTGGGACCACGAAGAAGGAGCGTCAATTTTACAAGAGAATATCACCATTATTATACAAGTACATTGTAGTAGTTTAGTAATATGGCTGAGTGAACATTTTAAGATGCTGCATTTTTTGTGCACGCTATAACTACAAACTTGTCAAATATCTATACAATATACATTTTTTCTCATTTTCCTTGCGGCGATAATGTGCAAGCAAAAGAAAGATCCATTACGAAAGGCTTACTCACAATTCTTCTCTTCCCCTCCCTCTCTCTCTCTCAGTCTGTCTGTCTGGATGCATGCAGTGCAGGTAAGACAGTTACACACACACACAGGTTAAAAAACTAACTCCGTATTTTGCTGCAGGTTTTGCACTCGCAGAGAGAGAGAGAGAGATGAAAAGATTTAAAGCAGCAGCAAAGTCAGCGTAGGATAAATAATATTAGGATATGATGATGATGAGGACGAGATGGTTTTTGAAAATCTCTCTCTCTCTCTTCTTTTGCTTATCTCTTATTCTCCACCTTCGTCTTTTAGTACAAATCTGTGTGGATTACGCAATCAGTATTTTTGTGACAATATGTAATGCAGTAAAAAGTAGTTAATACAGTAGTTGTGTAAGTAGTAAAACGTTTTAAATATACGATATAGAGAGAGAGAGCATGTGTAATACTTATATATATTTTTTGTAGTCATAAAAGCTGTGCTTCTATATGGTTTTTGCTCCTAAAATTGAGAGATGGAAAGAATTAAATAGTTTTTAAGTTGTTTGGTGCGGTCGTAGTAGTGGTGATGGCTGTGCTGAGACTCAGCTCTTCTTCCCCAACAGCACTTTGAGCACTAAAGCAAGAGTAAAATGTTGTTGCCACAATTGATGCACTCGCACACACACACACACAATCCTCCTCTCATCATCTCCTCATATTGTTACAAGTAGGCATGCACACACAGTAATAGTAGTAGCGTAGTAGTCGTATACTAGAAAACCAGCTTTTCTTTTCTCTTTACTCTTTTAGAACAGAGGACGTAGTATCTACCTCGCTTTTTACAATTGCCCATAAAGTATGCAGACATGCATACAACAGATTATTATTGTATAGGCATCTTGTTGTCCTCGTCGGATTTGTGTAATTGTCTTCTCTCTCTCTCTCTCTCTCTCTCTCTCTGTATCTTTCTTTGCATATTGTATATGCCTGCATATTTGGGAAAGGAAACTTGAAAGACTTTTTTTAACAATTTATTTTTCAAGAGAGTGGAGTGGCGGCGGCAGTGCTATATTGCCATGTAGTAGTAGCAGTAGTGTGCTCATTCAAGCAAAAAAAAGGAGGAAACATTGTCAAGTGCTCTACTTCTACCACCGCACGACTCACTCGTCCCTTCTCTCTCCACAAACTGCAATTCTCAATCCTTTTTTCTCCCGTTCCATTCAAATCTCATCATTTCTGCTCCTGCTACTTTGCTGGAGGAAAGAAATACTACTTTTTTATATTTTATTTTGCCTTATAGAAAATTGTGGAAAGCAATCATCGACAAATGGTGGCATGGCATATCACAAAATATCCTCTGGCAATAACAACACACACACACACACAAACATCGCCAAAAAAAACCACCACAAATAGACGCAAAACATTAGAGAAAGGATCGATACAAATACGGCGCGGGTAACCTTTTTTGAAGGGGGGAAAAGATGGAGGATGATGATAACATAATGATGCTACATAAACACATGCATATGCTTCTCCACTTTTCATTTTCATGGCTATTGAAAATTTTGTTTAATTTTATCAGCAAAAAAAGAGCCTCTTCTCTGACTAAAGGGCAAGTGGAGGTTTATATCCGCTTTTTTGCAATTGCAATTCTTTTAATAAAAAAAGTTTACCTTCTCCTTCACTGCTTTTTTGTTGTAGCTTGCAGCGGAAAAAAAAGTTTACCGTTTTAAAATATTCAATTTGTAAAAAAAACTTGCATGCATTTAATGCATCTTAAATTGAAAACATTCCACTCAATATTTTCTCCTTATTTTTCAGTAAAATATTCTTTGTGCTTTTTTAAGCGCCATTTATAACGCTCTTGATTCCACTTTAAAACGCTAGACTTGTTAATAATGTTATTATTATTATTTCGCTAAATGCTCTCAATACAGTTTCAAGACTTTTTTTTTTTAAATCTGTAGAAAGCCTTTCCATATGCGTACATACCTAATATATAAAAACTGTATACAAAAAACACATTGTTTGAATTGATGTCGAAATCAAAATTGCAATCTTCTTTCTTTCTCCATTTAATTTTTTTTAATAAAAAAAGGAACAAGTCAATCCAAAAAAATAGAAGTAAAATTGGTGGGTACAAAAAATCCTGATGGGATCTTGGTAATTGCAAAGGAAAAAAAAGTTTGTAGATCCTGCGGCGGAAGCAAGTAATTTGGTAATACTTTGAGTGATTTTTTATTTACAAAAGAAACTTTTATAATTTCCTTTTTTTGAGCACAGAGGATTTTTTGCGATTTATATTTGAATTGGAAAAGTTTTTCATTAACGGAAGCTCTCCAAAAAAAATATATATATAAAAAACGGAGAGGATAAGGAGATGGTTGGAGGATTAACATTCATTCATCCAATCCAATCCACATTGCTACTCTCAGGTCGACTCTCATAACTTTGATGTCAGATAGGCAAGATAACATTATGGCATCCCTAATAATAAAAGGTATACATAGACATACATGGAGTTTGCCTCATGACACACTTATCATGCAATCCAAATGGAATTGGCAAGCTTTTATATATAAATATATTGCACGCTCCTCACAAAAAACGCATCTGCACACACACACACACATGATCCATGGTGCTATAATAATAACAACACTAATCATTAAGGTCAGATAAAAAAAACTTGTTTAGTCATACACCAAAATAATAATAATATTAGCAGAGTTGTTGGTATGATGGAGTAATGAGTGTGTGTGTTGTTGTGGCTGTAATATTTTTCTTCTCTTCTCTTTTTTTGCCATTTGTTTGAGTGGAACAAGAGAAAATCCCAAAAATGGAGTGATATCAAATACATGTCACATGCCAAACTGATAGTCAGATGATTATGTTAGATGTCATGTTACGTCTGTCAATTTTACGTGCAAATCAAAAAAGAAGAAGAAGTAGAAGTACTGTAATGTACAATATGCTGTTGTTGTTGTTGTTGGAATTGGAATTGGAAAGAGTGTGTGTGCTCAACTTATAAGGGTACACCCATACTTGTAAGGAGGAGAATGAGTGAATGAGAGGCATGAGAATCAGAGAAAGTGATTTCGCAACTGACAAAATATATATTATTTTAATAATAGTTATTATTATTCTGCACATTTTGCACCCCTGCTACCTCTTTTGCTGGATGACCTGTTCATGTAGCTCTAGTTAGCAGCAGCTTGTGTAGTATGCCCACACACAATTAGCTCTATTCCATTTATTTAGCATTTGTAATCGAATGAGCTCATAAATTGAAAATATATTGAAATGCCTAATTATAAAGTCAGCAAATTGGTCAAATCAGCTTCAAAATAATAAATTCAATGCAGCAGCACTTTGTCCTTCCCTCTCTATATGTATCCTTGCCTATTGAGAGGAGGAAAATGTGAGATACCATTGTTATTTGTTGTTAGCCAATAACCCTTTCGCAATACCAATCAAAGGTTTTATTTTGCAATTTAGTATTTAAAAGGTACTTCCATAAAAGTAAAGCTGGATTGCGCATCATCATCATCAGCAGCAGCAATCAGCATGCCTTTCAATTTAGTCATCAGTCAAGTCATCAGATAGCACGAAAGCTAATCTGTGGGCTCCAATGTGCAAAATAAAATATTACACGCGAACAAGACGAAGAAAACAATGTGGAAAGAGCTAATATATTATAAATGGCTTTATTCATCCACATTTAAATCCCCGTTTAAACCCAACTCCAAAACACATCATCACCCCCCCCCCACCACACCAACCACACCGCATCAGACAAGGGTAGTAGTATACAGCAGCAGCAGATTAGTATTTTTTTTGCTAATATACTTGATAATATGTGAAACGGGAGTATCGAGTGATCCAAGTATGTCTTGTTTAATAAACTGAACAAAAAACAATTCTACTTGCCCTACCAGCACCACCACCACCACCGTCCTCGTCAACAAAAAAGGATGGGGAAGAGAGGTATTTAGTAGAGAGATGTCAAATGGAGCAGAGAGCAGAACAAATAAATAGTGGAATTAAATATTTGCAGCATGCCTGCAAAATATATATATATAATAATATACTATATTATTATGTAACTTTTATGCCAGCAACATGCTGCTCACTCTTTTCATACAAAAAGTCACTAGGCGAAAAAAAAAGTAGTAAACTGTGGTATTTTTTTGTATCAGGTACATAATATACAAGAGAATGCAGATTCATCTGTGTATACATAGGTGTTTTTTTATGTTTGCTGATGATAGTCCTACAAAATGTGTGTACTCTGTGGTGTGCAAAAAGGATGTTGAATAATATTTTGCTCTCTCTCTCTCTTCTCCGTATTTTGGATCCATTCTCTTGCAAAAGGATATATTAATATATGAGAAATGAATAGGTATTATATAGTAGGCATTCATTCGTAAAAAAAAATATGACATACTTGACAAATGCCTAAATATACTAAATACTTTGCATATTTGTTGTACATGTCAAATAGACGCTGGAATGGAATGCCATACCAAGTGTACTTTTGTCTTGAACCGAAATGTACTCTGCAGAAATATTAATATTATTAGCATCATCATGATTATTATTATTATGGGTTTTTAGGAAAAGAGAGGAAGACATACACACAATCTATCTTGCTTAATCAAATAAGAGATTACAAAGGCATTTAAAAACGCATTAAGCCATTTAAAAAGTGAACTCACAAAGGATATATTTTGTGTGAAGAGCAGTTGGGTTTATACCAGTATCGCCATCATTATCATCATCATCGTCTCAGCTAAGTTTTTAGTGTCAAGTGATGTAATGATTTTATGGATATATGTGTATACACATGTGCCACATGTATATACAAATAATATATCTAAAGAATGTTTCACACACAGTTTGTAAATTTCATACAAAATATCAAGTAATGTGATTGTAATGATGATAATATAATGATGTGCTACAAAAGCGGTTGGCTTCATGCAACGTACTAATACATCGACCACCACCACCAGTGATACTTTTCATGACTGCACGCATCTCACTCCTTTTTTTAAATTGTATTTTTTATTATTATTCCGCAGCGCAACAATTAAATAGACTTGCATTGTAATATTTTGTCAACGTCAGCAATTACTCGCTTTTTAAAGTATGCTGGGTCATCATCGTGATGGCTGGGAAAAAAATAGACTGAGTCTCACCACCGTCAGCATCAGCATCTTGGTCTTCTGCTGCCGTGGCAGCAGCAGCAACAATAACAGCTCAGCATTCGTGCTTTTTTTTGCGATGCGACGACGATGATGACATCATAAAAAGTCAATTGAATCACGTATTATGATGATCCCATGTGAAACATGTATGTACTCACGTATTATTGTTGGAACATTTTTTTTAGAAAGAAGACAAGTGTGCTGGCAGCAAGCAGGCTGCAGCAGAAGCGTTTATTGCTGTGAACATGTTTCCAACAAGCTGCAATACGGACACTGCGATTTTTGTGCGATGCGATGCTGCTGCTGCTGTTGCTTTTGCTTATGATGATGATGATGATGATCAGGAGGAGGAGGAGGATGATGACGATTCTTTTTTAAACTATCAACTACATACTATATACATCACACCCTGCACACACAAATTAATCCTGCAATAACACTAAACACTCGTTTTTCATTGATGATGAGTTCAGCGAGAATAATCGCCTTAGTAAAAATAATAATGGCATGTATGCAGTAGTGGTTGGTGGCAGTGGTAGTATGTGTCATGCACGTGCATAAATGCCAAATAATGGGCCAGTCTTTAAAACGAGTGAAAAGACAAAAAAAAACGAAGAAGAAGAAGAAGAGCGAAACGATTATGTTCTCAGTTGTGTGAATGTGCGTTCCAAAGGGAGGAAAAATATATTGTGCTCTTTAGCTTGCTAAATTGTAACAAATACGGGAGACAAACAGAAAGAGAGAAAGGATCAAATTACATGGCTACATCAAATATTATGATTATTTATATCCATACTTAAGCAAGTTAGAAAAGAGGCATGTGAGTATAGACATGAAGCTTAGTGTTATTATAATAGGTAAAAAAATGACGACAAACAGATGATGTAGTACATTATTTAAATGGGTAGCTAGGTACGTACGCGAGCATATGAAATGGTAAGAGGTGAAAATATCAAAATAGTAATGATAATAATGATAATAATAATCACATATTTTATGATATGATACACAATTCGTTAATTTGATCTTTACACATGGATGCTACACTTGCTTTTTACTCAATCCCTTTATGAGTCGTTTCCTTGTTTGCATTGTTAGTGTGTGGGAAGCTGCTGGTGTTGTGAGTAAAATAGTAGTGGCGGTGGTGGTGGTAGCCATGGAGCAGTAATTCAGTTATGGCTGGTTCCATCACATTAAGCGCATCACATTATTTTGCTCAAGCAAACCCATAACATCATCACGGCCGCCACCACCACCACGGCCGACACCAACAGCTAAACTGAAAGAGTTGACTTGAAGACTTGTGCAGTTGTTGATGGTGGTATGTATGTTGGATGATCATGATGATCATGATGGTGGTGTCAGTGAAGTGGTTAATGACCGTATGTACAGAATATACTACAACCCAGAGAACAGCAGAGATATATATTATCATTATTATTATTAACCAACTTGCAACTTGAGCTCGGGCTCATATAATTCATCATCAAATTGAACCTATGCAATGCATTCTAATAATAATAAAATAATAATAATAATAATAATAATAAAACGTACTTTGTTGCATGTCAAAGTCATGATGCAGATTTGATCGGACCGGCGGCGGAGAATAGTGGACGACGGCACAACAGAAGAGCAGAGTGAGAAAGAGAGATAGCCAAAAAGCTTGATTTCCAAGCAGCAGCAGCAAGCAAGGCGAAAAATACAAAGAAGAAGAAGAAGAAAAGTGATGTTTTTTTGCTGGTTGTTGGACTTGAGAGTCGAGTCGTTTGCGACTAGTGGTGCACACATCAAAAAAAGCGTATACTTTTTTTTGTACTTGACTTGACATGCACAGTAAATAGTACAATGCATACATAATGTATAATGTGTTATCCCATGTTTTTTTTACCCTGTCTGTATAGTACTATACAGTATACATTGTAATCTAATGCATTTAAAAAACTGTTGAAAAGGAAGGAAAAAAATTGTTGGAATGTGGTATGTGAATGGCAGCGGTGAATGATTTTGTGCTTGGTAATGATAACGACCATGATGAGATGGAGGAGGATGAGAAACAACAAAAGGTTTAAAAAAACTTCCAACCATCATTACTACCCTCTCACACAAAATTTGCATAATGCCGATTTATAATGTACATGTGTGTACACAAAACATTTCTTATGCAGTCGTCTTTAGCCTCCTATCAAAACACTTTTTCTTCAAACACTTTGGCTGAGAGGGAAGAGGTGACGACAAAATAAAAGGAAAAAAAAATCACTAAAAAGTGTTCCACGCTTCATTGATTTTTTTTGTAATCACAAAAGCGCCTTTAATAAAAAAAAAGGAGAAAAGGACACACAATTATTCACCTGTATTTAATAACTAGACACGAATACCAAAGTAAGAAGAAGGTTTTTAAAAAAGTGTATGTGAATTCAACGCGCCGAAAAGCACACATGACATGTTTAGTACACCTGTCCCAAAATATCAGCTCAGTTTACTCTTTTCCACACACACACAAACAAACCACTTGAATGTGGACACATTCATAAGAAAAAGGTTGGGAATGTTGTTGTGCAAATAAAAAAGGCATTTCCTCCAACTCCCACTGCTCTCACATTAGCAGATAGGAGCTATATCTTATAATAATATCTTCTAAGAACTGTTTTGAACACAATGATTGTGTACGTGACAGCTATTATTTATTTACCTTGTTGACTGACTGCTCCTGGGTAAAAAAAATGTGATTAACCTTTTACAGTCTTTTTCTTTTCTTCTTCGTGAGAATCTACAAGAATACATAATAATAATGATAATAATAATAATAATAATACGAGTTTGTTGTACTACACAAATGCCGCTAGAGAATGTCTGTCTACCTAAATATACCTTTCTGGCTTTCCTAAGGCAGTGACAGTAGCGGTCGTAGACTGACACACTGATTTTGTTAAGGAGAATTGTTCAACAAGTCGACAAGTGCACTTCTCCTCCGGCACCGGTGGTAGTAGCGGTGGTGAGGAGGGTAGCGGTAGCAAACGGCACAAGTGCTATCACATTTATTCTCGGGCTTTTTTGCCATTACATTTTTTTTTGTATTTTGCCGTAATAATTTTATGAGAGATGAAGATAATGAAGCCCCTAAAGCCCTACACATGGCTTTATTACGATGAAAAAGTAGTTCAGCTTTTATTATGTTGTGTGTGTGTGTGGGGGTGCTCTCATGGTTGACACTTGTAACAAGAAGTATGACTCTAGCCCTTTCATGTGAAAAACCATTTCTCACGGGCTCGTACTTATTTAATCAGAGACTAAGGAACAAACACCACCACCACCATATCAGAGAGATGCATTTCAAAGACAGACATGCTAATAAAAGAGACAGGCATGTATATGCATGCATGGAAATGGCACAATGATGAGAGTGGAAAAACAATTATAGGTGTGCAATGCAATGCAGCAGCCTAACTCAAATAACAAAGTAATTTATAACAACAAAGTATTAAATCGTAATAATGAGAATAAATAAATAAATAAACAAGCAACAACATGGTTGTTGTGTCCCACATGTCATTATTCTCATTATCCCTTAAAATTCCTTTTTTTTTTGTTTTTGTTGAAAAAAGTGATTATGAACCACCAAAAAAACACTCGCAAGTCTCCAATTATTCATGACACCGGAGACACAAGCACTCCAAAACCATACAAGCTTTGAAAAAAAAACAAAGGAAATGTATTTTTTTTCTCTTTTTCTGTAATAATGGTATATACTCTCTGGTGTAGAAACAGAGCGGAGCTGAATCTAAAAAACACAACACTAGTAATACTGGTCTAGTATACAGAGTCCATGTGCCAAAGGCGGAAGGGAAAAAACGATTAAATTCCCGAAAGGGCTAAAAAACACACCGGTAACTTTGAGGATGATCATGATGATGATCTATATTATGCATGAGCATTATTATTTTAAGCAGCTGGTAAATATAGAAAAATCTATAAGGAAAAAGAGGTAGAATATTTTATTTTCATATGTTGTATATATGTAATTTGTTGCATACGAGCACACTGGTCGCTTGAGAGGTTGCCCAAGACATCTTGAACACCTGGGCCAGGTCCACCACCAGGTCTAACCACCTCTTCCACACTCATCCTCGACAATTCCCCTCTTTGTATTTCAACAACTTGTGTGCAGTGCACCTCAGCACTCTCTCGTCGTCTTCTACACGTTCTCCTGTATTCTCGCCAATGCAATATACTCAGACTCACACACGCCTTACCTAGCTGCTACTCCGCCACACAAATCCGCTGTTACCTGCAAATAATAATCACAACAATATTCAAACCATTTTAGCATTCCATTTTAAGTAGTATACTTGCTCCTCTCTCTCTCTCTCTCTCTCTCATCCCATCTCATTGCAGCCCATCTTTTTTTACCTGTTGACGGGCCATCTACTACTCTGGACCACTGTCATTATTATTGTTATCATCATTTATATTGTTATACCCTCCTTCATGTATTCCTCCCATACTTTTAATATACTCACTCACACATCATCATCCCACTACTAATTTTTTTATTCATTCTCTTTGCATTTTTCACAGTGATACGCACACACGCTGAACAAGTGGAATACTAGTACAAGTAGCATGATCAGCGCAAAGCACAATGCACTACCAACGTTATACCACAACACTCATTCTCATCATCATCATCATCCTCATTATTACATACGTTATCATCATCATCATCACCTCAGCAGCAGCAGCAACGAGATAGTATGATCCACGTTTGTCATGGAGCATTTTATTTTCCCTGTTATTTCTACACATTCAAAAATTGTGCACACACATTCACACTCTCGGCAAAAATCATTTTTTTATTCACAATACCAGATTATACGTGTTAACCTGAAACTGTTCATGAATACATACATAGTTGTATAATATATTATTATTATTTGTTGTTGGAAGATTTCTCTATTTTCCAAACATGTTCCCAGATTTTCCATTTGAGATACAAAGGATAATCGGAGATGCCATGTAATATGCATACATTTTGAATATTGTGCATGTTCATACGGTCAAATCTTGCTTCTGCTGCTGCTGCTGCTGCTGGATGAAATCTCTCACACTTATTTATTTCAGCATATAACATACAAGATATATACATACCTACATAAGTGTATATACAAAGCTACGTGATGATGATGATAAAAAGTTGTGCACCTATTTTATATGGCTGCTTGTTAAGAAGAAGGTGCTCATGCTAAAAAGTTTACTGCTGATTCGTATTTGTACGATGATCATCCTGAAGCCGACATGACGTGAAGCTCCGGCAACAAAACTATCTTTTATTTTATTTATTTTTACTCTACGACATACCTAAGTAATATTTTTGCCTTTCTGTTTTGCTACAACAGCAACAACAACAATGTTACAAAAGCAACATGATACTAAAAAGTAAGTTTTTCCTTTTCTCTCTCTCTCTCTCTCTCTCTCTCACCATGATCATCAGAAGCAATATCATAATAATAATAATAATAATATTATCATATCATGTAAAACGGCAAGGACTGGGTTTAGCTCCGTCGAACAACATCCGACAGAAGAGCGCACACAGAGCACACACTTTTTCTACATCCTCTTCTATCCAAATAGCCATACATATCTGCTCACTATTGCACTTTCAGAGAGAGAGAGAGCCAACAAAGCCAACCACCAGCACACACGTTATTGTGATCATGTACTCTGCTGATTTTACTCTTCCATCCTTTTTTTGGCGTTTTTGGTAACTCTCTTCAGTTTTATCCAGACAGTAGTCCAGCAAACAGCATATAATGCTCTGACTATTTTCTAAGGAATAAAAAAAGAAGAATTGGAGAGGAAAAAGGGATTCATTCTACCGCACTACCAAAAAACTCCCTCACCACCACCACCACTCACACACACAAGACAAGTGTATAGATAGATAGAGTAGAAATAAGAACGACTCAGTGAGCAGCTTTTTCATAATATACATAATAAAAAGTAGGAGCAGCAGAAGCAGCAGCAGCAGTCATATTCAAATCAACTGAATCGCACATAGAAGAAACATGCGAGCTTGTTCAGTAATTCTGCTAGTTATGTATATATTATTATTATTATATTATCATCATGCTCCTTTTGAGTTGGTTGCAGTTTGCAGTATTGTAAGGAAAGGTGCTCCATTCTCCTCATACCTTACCATTATTCCCTTTCATCCTTTTCTTGTAAACTTGAGCAGCAAAATGCCTGTAATATCTGCTGATCTCTTTCCCTGTCTGCCTCCGTGTTTATATTACTTATTCTACTACTCACTTGGCTTGACTCAGCTTCTTCTTCTTCTTCTTTTTTTACATCCTTTTACTCTCTGTCATGTATCATGCGAGTGTAGTGTTGTAAAGTGAGAGCACAGGGCAACCATACACACT
>JAHZNC010003768.1:0-28100 GCA_027744095.1 Zhuqinia jingwanae | reverse complement strand
TGTTGAATTATATATTGAATACTAAACATAAATAAAGTTGCATAATTCGTGAAAAATAGAATTTTTCACCGCTTCTATTATGTACTAAACTAATCTTTTAATCTGTAATGAAACATCCGCATAAAATTCCAAAAGTGTGGATGTTTTTCAATGCAAAACAAATAGTCAAGTAAGAGGTTCATACATAAAGGGACACACGGTAGAAAGTTTGTGTAGCAAGTGTAATTTTAAGGTGATGTCATTAAATTAAAATCAAGTTAGTAATTATATGATTTTGTTTTTAAGTACGTGGTATTTTGCACATATTATTACGCTGCGTATACAGCGTAGTAATGATTTACTGATGGTTGTCTGTGTGTGTGTGTGTCCGCGCAAAAACTTCAAAACGGCTTATCCAAATTACTTCAAATTTGGAATATAAGCAAAAAAAGTCTTACTCTCCAAGCCTGTTGATTTTCAGCCACCTCACCCATACCCCAGGGGAGTTACAGTTGAAACTTTAATTTATTCATTACGAAATCTCTGTGCATACACACAGACAAACGTGAGTAACACAGACATATGAGTAAATCATTACTACGCGTTATACACAGGTAAGTTACCATTGATAACAAATGCTTCATTGGTAAATGATAACAATGTAATGGTAAATTGAATAGTGCTAAATGATTAAAGGTAAACAGTTAACGGTATCTGTCACAAACCCACTTACAAGTTACATAAATGCGACCGAAATGCTCTCTTTATTTTTTTATTATTATCGCTGTTTTTGACCATGAATGTCAGATATAGTTACCTAAAATCTTTATCATTATTTATTACACAATACACACACATATGGTAAAAACAAACAAGATACATAAGAAATCTCTTACATATATAAAATAACCTGTACAAAAACATGGATAAAAGAAAGTAAATAAAATATCCGTCTAGCCAGCCAACTAAATGTAATAATGCTAATTGGAACTTTGGAACCCGTTTCATCATACAGGCACTCGCGTGAAACTACTGATTACTGATTATTGTGTTTGCATTGCATTTGAAAAAGTTCAAACCAGTTCGAGTTTGATTGATCGTGTAATCAACGAGCTCTGTATATAGTATGTATGTGATGTTTCTACATATAAGCAAACTATCAGTTAATGAATAAAGTAAACAATTCTTTTTCCGTATAAAATCATTCATCCACCAGGAAAAATAATACGTATATTTTCTTTATAAAAGCAATCAGGAGTACACAGTTTAATCTCTCAGTTTAAAAAACAACTTCATACAAAAAACTCACTTACATCGAAACTCAAAAATGGCTAAACCCCTATTTTCATTTTTCGTAATCCTTCCACTTTGTCTATTAATTGAACAAAGTTCTACTGAAAATGTACTGATCTTTCATCATGTGGCCAGTTATTCCCATCGTGTGGCTACAGGCACTTTGGCAGAAGCCCTTTCCAATCGCGGTCACAATGTTACTTACATCGCCCCATACTATCCCAAGAAACCAAACCCGAATATAACAGAACTTGTTCCCGTCAAACTGGTCAACTACGTAGAAGAATTCTTAAATGAGGAATTTGATATAAACATTCGAGTCACAAACAACATGAGACCACTAATTGATCTCATCTATGATTTTGGGTATAACGCCTGTGAAGCGTTGTACACCTCCCCCGAGTTCAAGAAATGGTTGAGTCTCAACAGAAAAATGACAGACCTGGTTATAGTAGATAATTGTTTAGCGGAATGTGGGGTAGGACTGGCTCACAAGTTGGGTGCAAAATACATCATTTTTAGTACGGTTGCTGCGTTGCCATATGAATATGACGCGTTTGGTTATCTAACCGAAAGTTCGGCTGTTCCAGAACTCGAATTAAATACACCGACGCGCCCAATGGGATTTCTGGCTCGTGTATCAAATACGATCACGTCATTGAACTGGCGCCTGTGGCACTATCTATATTGCCTGCAAATAGACCAACTTATTCGGAATCAGTTACAAGTTCCCGAAATGCCTTTCATCGATGATTTGATAAGAAATGTAAGTTTGGTATTTTACACGGGAGATGTGCATTCAGACTATCCAAGGGCCTTTCCCCCGAATTTCATAAACGTGGCTGGAATACATTGTAAAGAATCGCACATGGATTTGCCTGTGGATATTGAAAAGTTTATAAGAATGAATGGCACCAATAATACAACTGGCCTAGCTACTGTGGAGAATGATGGTTTCGTTTACCTGAGTCTGGGATCGTTGGTGGTTTCTTCCAATCTACCTGATGATATCAAGCAAGTGTTCTTTGATACGATCAAATCATTTCCAAATTTAAAATTTTTATGGAAATGGAATGGAGACTTTCCTGAAGATATTCCAGAAAATCTGTTTCTTGGAAAGTGGTTCCCACAAGATGATATACTTGGTTCGTTGAGAATTCGTAACAATCTTATTTATGAATATTCATATTTCTAGTGCTTTCCGTGAATTCAATTTTTTGTTTTTAAATATTTTAGGACATCCAAAGCTTCGGGCATTTGTAACACAAAGTGGGAGGCCCAGCATACTTGAAGCAATATTTAATGGTGTTCCTTTTGATTAGTTTCCCTATCCTTGTATGTTGGCATAAATCACACCTTAAAAACATATATTTTGGCATGCAAAAGGCAACACGCTTATAATGTGTAATATTAATCACGACGTATTAAAAAAAATGTAATAGGGTGATCAGGACTATAATGCCAACCGGCTAAACGAAATTGGAGCTGCCATTAAACTGGAAATAGGTTCTGTAACAGTGGAAGAATTCCAAAATGCGATTAGAAAAACAGTTTACGACCCAAGGTAGTTGATTATTTGAAATAATTAAACTCTGAAAGTATGATAATCAATAAACTATCTCATTAATGCAATGAATGTTTTATTACTATTTTTTAAATTTTCAAAGAACGAAAGCGAGTATGACCAAAATTCAGCGGCTATTTCGTGACAGGCCAATGAGTCCTGTTGACACCGGAGTTTGGTGGACAGAATATGTGCTAAGGACAGAAGACACATCACATCTTAGGCCTGCTGGACACAGCCAAAATTGGCTTATCAGGCGACAGATAGACGTGTGGGTGTTCTTATCTATTGCTCTATTTGTGGTCACAACTAGTTTTGTAGTGATTTGTACTAAAATTGCAAGTCATTATTTGAGGAAACAGGTGAAACTTAAAGCAATGTAAATTTACTTTCATTAAAACTTTTAACCAAGATTTTATTCGAATAAAAAACACAATATGCTTCCATTTTTACTATTGATTGCATCTACCACCATTCTATTTCAATCAGATTAAGCCATAACGTAAAAATTATGTATGCGAATCAGCAACCATGACCCTGTTGTTTCTGATACAGCAAAATACCCAATGACATTGCGTAGATGTACAGAGAGTACACTAACATATATACTTTAAAGAATCTTACGCAATAAACTTAATATGCCATGCCAGGCACATTTCAATTTTTTGCTTTCCAAATCCTAAAAAAACTACACGTGTTTTTTCGACTTTGGAATTACCTGAAAAAATCTAACTTTTTCTCATTTGATGCAATGGATTTGGAATTCCAAAAGACAATTTGGAGTCTTAATTTAAACTTTTTCCTCCTTATATAGCTTATATACAACATAACGATACTGCATGTCATGTTATGAGTGAAGTCATATGTATATATATAAATGTATGATGTAATAATGTATGCATGCAGATTGCAGATCGTGTGGAATAATGTCCATGATGATGTATGATACCCAGAAACGAAGGTCATTAAAATCCGATGCCAAGGACAAACTACATAGATACATACCTATAAGGACACGTTTATACAGCTCGCTGTGATCCAGTGGACACTGTCGCCATAACAATTATTCGTGTTTAATTCACTTTCATGTTTCTATTCTCCACTCTCTAAAATCAAATAAGTTTAAATATTATCACACTCGAACAATTTCCAGCCAAAGCTCCTCTTGTCATATATTTTCATTTTACATATAAAAAAATCACTGCCATCTCATGTAAAAAATGTGAAAAATCATTCGTATTCATATCATAATCATAGCATGAATTGTCAAAAATGGAAACATTGTTTTATAATTATTCTTTTGAACAAAAAAATCAATTCTTTTGAATATGAATACCTATATATAATCTTCGAGTACCTATGAATTGCAAATACTGAAATGCTTGTTTTATGATCAAACGTACCTGGAAAACTTTTAGGTAATTGAATTCGTAGTGCAACGATAGTAAATGGATATATATCATCACGTTTACAGCAATCTTTTTCTCAAATAATTTGCAAACTTTGTCCAGCCTCCAGACACCTGTATTGCAAGATACGGTTGTCCAGTTTTTCTTATCTTTCATGAGAAACTGCATCGAGTGAAATTTTAATTTTAAAAATATATTTATGATAAAACTGGAACTTTTCCATTATGTACGTGAGGGCAATTACTGCTGCTGTGGTGGTAGCGATTATCTTCAGTACTCAAATCTTGACTTCAAACGCTGAGAATATTCTGTTTTTTCATCCAATGAGTACATACTCACACCGCATTAGTGTATGGCCACTAGTACAAAAGTTGGTAGCCAAAGGTCATCAGATTACGTTTATCAGTCCTTACCCCTGCAAAACACCCCTCCAAAATGTAACCGAAATCAATCCCGAACCAATGGCCAGCTTTGTTTTGAAATACGTTCATGATGACTTGGACATTAGCAGAAGAGTTTATGGGACCATGGACAAAATGCAAGACAGCGCCCCCGTTGCAGCTCAGGCCGTTTGTGAAGTCCTCTTTGAAAGTCCTGATATACAAAAATGGCTAGCCTCTGATCCTAAAATTGACCTCGTGGTAATCTATTAAAATTAATTTTATATGAAAAAGGGGTTAGACACCAAAATTAAATCTTGGAGTTAAAATTAACATAATATGTTTTACATAATATGTAGGTCGTGGACTGGTTCGTTTCAGAGTGTGCACTTGGGCTTGCATACAAATTTAAAGCGAAATACATGTTTTACGCTGCTGCCGTCATGATACCGGGATTTTATGAATTGTTTGGAATCGTTCCGGATACTGCAAGTGTTCCAGAATTTGAGTATCACTTTTCAACAAAAATGACATTTTGGGAACGAATTGTCAATACTTTGCAGCCGCTTGTTTGGAAATTTAAAGTGCAAGGTTATTTGGATCATATTACCGAAGTTTTGCGAGACAAATTGGATGTTCCTGACATGCCCCATGTAAGGGATTTGGCGAAAAATGCTTCATTGGTATTATGGTCGGAGGAAGTGATTGACGGATATCCTATGCCAATTACGCCAAATTTTGTGAGGGTAAGAGATGTACCTATGCCATATTTTTCAAAAAATTTAAGTCATTCACATGTCCACTTGCCACTTTTTAAATTGACATACATTTCAAGGTTGGAGGGATGCATTGCCAAGATAAAATCAACCCATTACCGAAGGTGTAAAAATTATCTTTCTGGAATAAACAATATGCATTTTAAGTGTTTGATGATGGATTTAATTTCGTCTTTAAAAAATATTCTCAGGCTTTGGAAGATTTTGTCCGAAAATCTGACCAAGGCTTCATTTACATCTCACTTGGAAGTGGCGTCAATCCAAACAATCTTCCCATGCAATACCAAGATATATTTTTCAACACAATCAAAAAATTCCCAAATATACAATTTGTCTGGAAGTGGACTGACCGTACACGCTTTGACTCCTTAAAAAATCTTCATATTGGTGAATGGTTGCCTCAGCAAGATATCCTGGGTCATCCCAAACTTCTCACCTTTGTCACTCAGGCTGGAAAGCCAAGCATTCAAGAAAGTATTTGCCACGCAGCACCTGTTTTGGCAATGCCGGTTATGGCTGATCAAGATGTAAATGCTGAAAGAATTCAGGCTTTGGGTGCAGCATTGGTAATACAATTTTCTGGTCTGACGGAAGAAATCTTTAAAAATGCGATTGAGGAGATGACAATGAGCACAAAGTACCTATATTTCTTTCATTTTTTTATAGTTCATATTAGGGCGAATATTATATCAAATTTTATTTTGTTTAGGTACAAAGAAGGAATGAAACGGGTTTCTAAACTGTTCCACGACCGACCTATGAAACCAGTTGACACTGCCCTTTGGTGGACAGAATATGTCTTACGTCACGACAATGTTCACCATCTCCGCTCAATGTCTATCGATAAATCTTGGTATCAACGCCGTCTGCTGGACGTGTGGGGAGCAATTGCTCTCGCTCTAATAACCAGTATTGGTTTAGTACTCTACATAATAAAGCTTACTGCTGATGTATTGTTACGTGGTGAAAAACTCAAAAGGCAATAATATTTAATTAAGACTAAATTAAAAGTTTATATTTTGAGTGAAGCAAAAACAATGATAATTTACTAGAAAGTCAAAATCATTAGTGAAGTTTAAATAATAATAATAATAATAATGACAATATATCAAAACATCTTCTATCATCTGATTTTATGGAAAACTATTTTGGTATTATCTACATCCGTCACTGAGAGCTTATCTTTATCTTCACTTGAGGAATTTGTCTTGTCATTTGTTGCTGTCGAGTTTGTAACTTCTTTTGCATGAGAAGCTGCCTTGGGTGCTTTACAAGACGGTCCAATTAATGGATCATCGCCATCATCTTTATACTTTGGTTTGTCCCTTTTGATGGGCGATGGGCTATCTTTGTTTCTCTTCACCAACTTAATCAATTTTTCAGGATCAGGTACTTCAATCGCGTGCATAATTCGAAACGTAATCAGAAGTGTTTCGTCTTTGATAAGGGGATCCTTGATGATCTATGACAATACAAGCAAAAATTAGTCACAGTCACAATTATTCTCAAAATCACAAGGAAGAAAATATATTCACAGTACCTGATGAGCCCAGTCTGCCTGCGTCACACCTTCCATCACAAACAGGCTACCCGGAAATAGTGGAAAACGAAGGTAATTAAACTCAGGCCCTTTCCTTTTCATTTCCATAATACGCAGAGATCCTATAAATAAAAATACGGCATTTATCACCGAAACTTAAAGTGCATATAGTTCTGAAACGTCAAATCATGAAGCCAAAAAAATCTTGAAAAACGGATAAAGCGTCTTTGAAGTTACATTATCTTGAAACCTATATTAAAGATGGTATCAATGGTAACGAAATCAGAAACCAAAGTTTTCCTGTTTCATATATAACAATGAAATGCGTCTCTATAACGCTGCTAACCTAACGTAACAACTGCAACAGGTGGATTACTGCCATAAGCAGGTAAATTATCCGAATGCCACGAGTTCCAATCATGGCCATGTCGATAGAGATCCAAAGAACAGGCATTAAACTCATGATTTACCATTTGGTTAATTCTAGTAATATAAAAATAAAATTCTATTTAGAAAACAAAGTTACAAGTTTGGTGTGGTCCAAAATCTTACAATGTGTAATTGCCTTGTTTATACCTATGCAGTTGATCCAATATTTCAGGGGGCCAGTCTTCACACTTTTGTAACACCATTCCATTATGAGTAAATTCACAGGGTCCAAGCCAGGAAACCAACCGGTGCAAATAACGCCAATGACCAGCGATAATTTTTTGCTTTTGATGCCATTTGACATGTCTCCGTATTGATCGGAACATTTGCTGTTGCGAAATAAACACAATAATTTATATTTTAATTTTATATGTCTACAGCATTTTTTGTTGCTGGAAATATGAAACCGATTTAAACTAATTAACATTAATGAACCTACATCATTTCCCACTTCAGTCAAAAAATGAGGCCAATATCGCAAAATTGAAAATCCTAACCGAGACTCACTAATACACAATTCTCCGCCATCTTTAATAAACCAGTCTGGCACATTGACACAAGGCGCTGTGGAAGGTACAGGGAGAACTGCCATTGCCCTTGGAGGTTTCAATTCTAATTCCCCGGGTGCCGGTGGATCCAAGTTGCGTCTTGGCGGTGGACCCACGGGTACCACAGAATAGGAACTACTGGGAGGCACAATGTATTGGGGATCTTTCAGAGAGTGCTTCAGCTTCGATTGATATCGCAGAAGTTTCTTATCCTCCTCTGTATCCTTTACATGTTCCGGATAACCTTTGTTTTCTAATTTTTCGTATTCTTTTTGCGCCATATGTTCCATAATCTTTAGGTCGGGATGTTTGCTACCATAGCCGTATGTACTGCCATCAACCATCAAATGCTGAGGCGGTGCTACTTTCTGATAAGGCAATTCCGGACCTTCTTTCACTGCCTCTGTAACTGATGAACCTTCTTGAATAATTTGTGCTCGTATGGGACCATTATTGGTAGTGTGATTACGGTCGTTTTCAAATTCGATTGGTACAGATTTCTGTCCACCAGATTCCGAAGCAGGTTCCGTCGACTTTGCCGTTTGCTCAGGTACTGGGTAAGCTTCCAGCTGCTGATGCTCATTTTGGATATTTTGTAAATGCTTGTAAGCTTCAGATCGTAAAAATGATATTTCCTTTTCCTCTTCCTCCTTTTTCTTTTGCTCTTCTGCTTTAATTTTCTGCATTCTTACTTCTGCTGCGTGAAGCTGTTCTACAGCGTCTCTTACACGTCCAATATCACCGTGTTCCTGAAAAAATAGCATTTTCCTACGGAGGAAAGTAAGCTTGTCGTGTTCACCAATGTCTTTGCTGAGAATGGCAAGTTCCAGGGCTGCTGCAGCCCCTTTGCGGTCAGAAGGATATCTTTCGTAGCAAATGTCAAACACGTAGGAGTACAAGGCTGGGTTCCCTTTATCCTTTCGGATGGCTTTTCTCATTATTGTCAGCGCTTTATCAGCTTTCCCACGTTCCTGTGTCAAAAATGAACCAATTTTTTCATATAGGAAATTTGTATCGAAAAAAATATTTTAATAATTTTTTACAACAGACTCACTTTGAACATGAACCTAGCATACTTATTAGACATTAGTGAAAATTCACTCGGTGACTTCGTAGCAGTCAAATATTTTTCATACAAATTTTCTAACACTGTGTAGTTGCTAGCTCGTCTTTCTAAATCCAAAAGTTGTAATTTGGCATCCAAAAAGTTGGGAAACCATTGCAGAACATGTTGTATAAGCTTTCGACTTTCGTCCAAGTTTCCTTAAAGTAAATGCATCCACAATTATTACAAACTCAAAAATATCAAACATATCAGGTATGTATGTAAAATATAATAGGTATATCATATTATGCATTCGACATTTTGAGTCCATTTTTTTTTACATTATCCATGTCACACATCACCAGTACCTCTGCACGCACAAATTTCCAGGAATTTATCAAATGCAAATCTGAATGGGCAAACAAAAATCAATGCGCATAGCCCATATTACTTCGCAAGTGTTTTACATACCCAAGTCCTCCTCGTAAGCAGCCCACTGTAGCCGTATAATTGGCTTCTTCGGACAATGGATTATACATGCCCGCTTGTAGATATCCCGCACAGTTTCCTGCCATCGATAACGCGCTTCAGGAAACACTGGAACGCTTAAAAGTGAAGTAACTTCAACTTCAGATGTTGCTGGTTGGCTGTGAATATTATGATTGGTACAAACTTGTCCGGACTTGTGTGGCAACTCTTCTAACAAGTTGCCACGCAAGTCTGGCGGCAGACCTTCGCAATTGTCGGAAGCTTCACCACTACCACCAACCTTTCCCAGTCGCTGCGCAATAATTTCATTGACGGCCACAGTTGAAAATTTGTTGAACACAAAGTTATCATTTTCCTCCAAAAACAATACGTTTTCTATAAGAGAATTGACGACATCCTTGATATCCTTTTCATTTTCTTCTACCGTACAGATTTTTCCAATCAAATCATCTAAAGTATTCTTTACGTCTGCGATAATGGCTTCTTCAATTTCTGTTTCCTTGCGAGAGACTAGTTCTTGATCTATTTTAATTTTTTGAACGTGAACCGAAACATTCATGTCCTTTGTGTGTTCTTTATGATATTTCTCAACGTATCGAGCGTATTTACACCAAAACTCTTCATACTGGGCACATGCTATCACACAACGCTCGAATAAAAGCACAGTTCTATCGTAATTTTTGTCTTCAATTTCAAAATTAAGATATTCCTCCCAGTTGCGTAATTGAAACCTGTCGAGTGGTTTGGTGTGGAAGTAAGGTCGCTTAATCTTATCTTCGAAAATCCAGCGCTTATTCACAGCTTCTTCGCATTTCACATGTAGGGAGTTAAGGTGTTTTAGTAATTTCGTCTTTGTATAATCCATAAGTTTATCTTCTGGTTTTGACGTTTTCCTAATCTCCCCAAGCTCCACCTCAGGTTCAGGTTTATAACGGAATCCTAACTTTTTGCATCCTTTCTTTCTCATTGACTCATATTCATCGTATTCTAAAAAATCACGGGGATGGTGGTCCCGAACTAACGATTGAATGCTTCAAATTGAAAAAAAAAATCATTTAAATGCTAAAATCATTTTTCAATAAAATAAAAAATTAGAACACAGTCGCTCATACTTGTCCCAGTGACGATTATACAGTCTTGTAGGTACTTGAATTAGTCTCCTGCATAAAGTAAAGGCCTTTCTAATTCGCTTATTTTCTGTCTCCCAATCCATAAACGCTTCCCAGAGAGGATCACTTCGAAATTCCATTCCGCAGGTGTTCAATGCACGTTCGTACTGTCTACCATAAAATTAACAGAAATGTTAATAGTGAAATTAACAATTAGAAATCCCAACCCAATAAAATAAATTTTATTTTATTGGGTTGGGATTTCAAATTTTATTTAATAAAATAATTTTTACAATTAAATTGCTTCTTTTTAATTACAGCTTACTTTCTGACGACGGCCTCAAAATTGGGTTGATGAACATTAATTTCCTTGAACGATGACAGGTAGCTTAACCACAAATCCACAGATAGAGGAATAAATTCCAATCCTTTGTCCAAAATTGCAAGAGCCCTGTAATCAGGAACAATTAATAAACTTGAGCAGTTGCATAAATGGAGCAATATGTCATTTTTTCAAAATACGAAATAATGACCAATAGATAACTCACCGTCCAAAATAATAACTCTTCTTCTCCAACTCCGCATACCTCTTCCAGTATCCAAAACAGTATGGAAACAACGGTAAAAATGCACTGTATACACTCCTGCACGTGTTCAAGTTATTAGTATTTTCCCCATACTGTATCAAATAAATCCATCTATCAAAATCATGTGGATCCTCCTTCACAAATGCCCAAAACTGTTCCAAGTTAGTGTCAACGGTAATTCCCAAATCTTCCGGTTTCGTGGAAGCAACAACTTCCATTGGAAGAGGATCATAAATTTGCTCCTCGTCTTTGCCATTTTTACCCCCAGCAGTTTCTTTGGAAGCATCTTGCATTCTTCGTAGTGCAGCAGCTTGCGCCGCAGCTCTTGCTCTTTGTGCGAGCTGTGCAAGTTGAATATAATCTTGGTCGTATTCCGAGGAGTCTTCACCGTCAATGTACTGACCAAATTCCAGGCGTTGTTCGCCATAAGGGTTATGCTGCTGCGAGTAGTGATACAGGGAACTTGCATTATCTTTATAATAATTTTGTACGGATTGAAGCATACTAGGATCCTCTTGCTTTTCCTTATCGTCGCTGTTTTTAGCAATATTTAAAGCATCATATCCGTCTTTTTGTTGGATGATATTGTTGACGCTGGAGGGGCTGTCCTTGGCAATTATGTCATCATCCAATTTTCGCCTTTTATTCCGTTGAATACCTAGACTTTCGTAAAACTCTTCTGCCTCGGGATCATCTTCTTGCTCATTTTGTTGATTACTAGAGTTCATCCCTTCCTCCTCCATCGCCTCATCACTCGTAGCATTTTGCTTTTGCCTATCATCCACCACATCACACCTTCGAAGGGGGGCACCCGATCCACCTCCAATTACCCTCACCAATTCGGCGACACTCAAATCATCAGGATTAATTACTTTCTCCTTGTTTTCTGATCTTTTGTTTGACTTTGAAGATTTTTTACCGGCAGACGTTGATGATGATGTTGACGCACTCGCTCTGCTACTGTCAGGCAAAACTTGTCTTACAATTTTAATTTCGGGATCTGATGTCTCCTCAACAACTTCGACTACTTCCGGTGTACTACTGGAGTTGGAATTATCATTCTTATCCTCATCCCCGTCTCCATCAGCACTATCTTTTGTTATACTTGATATTGGAATAGCATAACCGTAGGTTCCAGTAGAAAGGATGAGAGCAGTCCTTTCCTCCTCGCCACCCACAGTTTTTAGCAGTCCACTTTCCTCTGTCGGCTGGACAAATGAGTGTTTCAGGTGGACGATTCCTTGTTCTGCAAGGAGAGGTTTCTTTTTTCGTACCATTTTGTCTTCAGCTGAGATTCACTAGATATCTATTTGTGATTGCATCCTTTTAAATTATAAGCGCATTTTTAAACCACCTCCCACTACTTAACCTAAATGAAATATTATTTTGACCACTTTACCCACACTGCAGAAATGAGAACCTCAACGTTTCTAATAAATTATCTACAAAGCTTTAATATTGCACAGTCTGTCACCTTCAAAATGCTTGTAAAATGTTTCAGTTTTCCCAATTCTCAAACATGTATTCACTCCATTGCAATTGCACTAAACTCCCGACTATCTTGTAGAGTAAAAATAATGTGATTTCAAACAAATCTCTTTAAATCTATATCTAATTAATGTAATTTAGCGAATAATGAATGAATAACCCTAAAATCTTCCTTCTCATTTTTATTTTTATCGGTCAACTAGCGGTGTTTTTACTTGCACAGAGAACACAGGTGATTCCATTTAAGCGAGATATCTGTCTGACGTAAATGCACATGCAGCCAGCAGATACCTTTTACATAGATGCATGCTTAATAACAAGGTATTTGGTACAAATAAATATGCCCCATGCACGAAACACAAAGCGAACATAATACGGAATACCTAACCACGTAAAGTGTACGCAACACTGTAGAGGAATGAAGAACATACATCAAGTCGTAAAAAGAGACAGGACAGGACACACGACAGAATCAACCGCCAACCGAGCTCAACGAAGGAAACATTTGTTTGTTTATTCTTCTTGTCACACAAGAGTTTTTGGTAAAACATGCGTTTCTGTGAAGTCACCCACCGATCCTAATTAATTTTTATAATTTTTTTACAGTTTGACACGCAGTTTTAATTTTTGAGGAACGGTTCGGTGAGAATTAGCAGGTGTCTAAAAGTCAGGTGAAAGTTCATTGTGGAATGTTATTGTGGAATGGGGAAGGTGGACAGAAGGTCAAGTCAATCGTTTAAAACGATGGTTAGATTTAATATATATGTGTAATGTGTTGTATCGTCGTTACTGTGTAGTTTTTGCACATCGTATTCAGTGGCAGTGCAAATATCTCCCGTATTTTTTACTCCACCCTGCTTGAGGTTTGTCACTCTCTTGTGACAGTGGGATGGTTTGGAACAGAGCACATTTCGTTGGATGGGAAGAATTTTGTTGTTAGAATAACAGTGAATACTGATAGATTATCAGTCATCAAAATGCCGAAGAAATCAAATTCAACAAAGTCTTTAAGACGAAGAACAAATCCGGAAAAAAAATTACTTGCAAATGCAACTGGTAACAAACCCAAGGGCAAGAGCAATAGTAAGAATGATGGGAAGAAGGTGGTCAAGAAATCCGATCAGGAAATGAAGAAAAGGGCTATTATTTTCCATCGCTTAAAAAGGGAAGTGCTGGTAAGATAAATTGCCCCCCAAATATCTTTGAATTTTATTTGATCTTAATCTGACAATTTTTAGAACTTATAAAGTCAGCGTTTTTTTTTGTTTCAGGCTCCTTTTCTCGTACGACTTTTATTGAGAAATCGTTGGGAAGAAGTATGCGATAATCTTTTAGACGAGTTCACCATGTATGAGCCTCAAACTACTATTGGAGACACTAGGAGAAGCAGCGGTTTTTCGTTGTATATGATCCAGGAAAGAAATGATGAAAAGGATGATGAAAGTGATACATCACAATCACATCATGATGATTGGAGAGATGACAAGGAGAATGATGATCCTTCTGATGAAAGCGACGGTGATGTTGTTTCGCATTGAATCCTAAATCCATTAGAATCATTTAGTTTGATTTTTTTTATTGTTCAGTAAATTCCACTGTGTTACCTCAATTAGTGTAAAAAGTTATATTTGTCAGTAAGTACACTTGTGAAGTCGTTTTACCAAACCAATTAAGTAGTTGAGTTAAAAAATGTAAAGTTGTAAGTGAACCAGTGAATCAGTTAAACATTGTCTAAGTTAAAATAAAAACACAGAATAATATAGAATGATTCAAATTACTACTACCAACTACGATTGTAATAATACCGGTGTGGAGTAGGCAGGATCAAGATAATCACATCCTGCTGTATAAACCAAAGCATTTTCAAAACAAAACCGTCATTCCTATTCGACATTCGATATATTACGAATTACATCCTTCCTTCGTCTTCCGTCATCTTTGTTTGCTCACGTAAAAACATGCATACCAATACCAATATATCATATCAGCCAGCAGAAGCAACAGCAGGAAATATTCCTCCCCATCATCTAAAATGAGACTCTTTCTCCGTGCTTGACTAGGAATCAATGAACGAGCTTCACTTTCATACTGCCAAGTGTGTAAATCTCTGTCAGTGTTTGGTACTCCTGCTTTTCTCTGTGTGTATAATACAAAAAGTATTTCTGTTTTCCCCCTCGAATGCCCATTTCTAACATATGACCGTATGTAGTAGTGTACACCATCGTCACGTCAGTTAGCGTAAGAAATCTGCTGCTGTTGAGTTGAAGATGTTCTACAACGAAACTGTATATTGGACTCAGACAAGTAACAACTTTAGAAAAGAGATAGTCAGCCAGTCGACCGCTCTAAATTTATTCATTTTATGTTGAACTAAACTGTGAGCATTTTGGATGAAGTTCAAATAATTTCAAATACTAGTTGAGTACGAAGAAAGCTAACCACCCCCTTTCTTTACATTTCACATCTATGCCGAATCATATCATCCTACAGTTGTCTTTTTTTTGTAGTGGCGATCAATCTGTCTAATTACAACTGATGATATATTATTTTTAGTGTGTACAGACAAGTAACAAAAAATATACTTTATCGATGGGAACTTGTTGTGGTGCGCGGTTTTGATTTACTCTTTGGTTTTATCTATCAGTTCAGTTAACCCTCTCTACTGGATGTCATTTACCCAGTAAATAAGTTGTATGAAAGTAACACAGTGTACTCTAAAAGATTTTATAATTGATCATCATTATGTAAGGTGATTTTTGTGTGTTGCAAGTAGTTTTAGTTCTCGATTGATTTTCAGCTTTGGTTTTTGGAACCAGCGATAGTTAATATTTCAACTAGTTAAGACGATCAAGAAGGAAAATGTAAAGTTTCTATAAGGGAGCAAATTTTTAAGGGTAGGCAGTGGTATTTGTGTGTTTTACTTTATTAAATTAACGGAGCACAGTCCGTCTCTATATATATCTCTCAAACCTTTTATCATCTCTCCTTGTCTCCTCCAAAATTAGTAAAATGGAATTAGTAAAGTATTATATACCGCTCGTTTCACTAGTATTAGTGTTATATATGTTTAACTCTGCAAATTGTGCGGTTGCACATACTCATAACCACAAACGAAGTTCAAGTCCTAGTAAAGAACGCGAAACAGATGGAGCGTACAGTCCCAGAGATTTAAAACATAATGATGGCAATGGTCAGCACAGAACAGAGTTTGATCATGAAGCCATTCTAGGTATGCTGCTGAAATTACTATATTAATCATTTATTCGGTTATTGTGGTAATGTGGCTTTTGTATGCATCTTTAATCTTTATAGTTTCAATTCAAGAAAATCTTTTGTGAATTTTAGGTAGTGCAAAGGAAGCTGAAGAATTCGATAATTTATCTCCAGAGGAAGCAAAAACCCGCCTTCGAATGTTGATCGAAAAAATGGACCTTAATAAGGACAAAATTATTGAAAGAGGAGAGTTAAAAGCATGGATAATGCGCTCTTTCAAGTAAGTCCAAGTTGTTTTACAATAGTAATTATCATAATATTTGAATTATTTTTGTAAGAAATATGCGTTATATCTACTCATTTATTTTCATGTAAATACTCTAATTAAAATCCGCTTTAAATTGTATTATAGAATGTTATCTCAAGAAGAAGCAGCTGAGAGATTTGATGAAATTGATGAAAATGAAGATGGTCAGGTCACATGGCCCGAGTACATCGAAGAGACCTATGGCGTCAGCTCTGAAAATTCTGCAATACCATTAGAAGATTTGGAAGAACAAAGGGTAAGCTTTAGTTTTTTTGAAACTTGCTACCAGATTTTTTAAGCAAATGTATTTTAAATTTTGTTATGTGAAGAAAAAGATACTTTTATATTACAGATGCTTTCTGATGATAAGGCAATCTTTTCTGCTGCTGATAAAAACAGAGATGGTCATTTGGATCGCAAGGAAATTTTGTCTTTCACTCATCCAGAAGAAGACCCAACAATGCTTCCAATAATTTATGAACAAACTTTAAATGAAAGAGACGCTAATGGCGATGGTTTCATAGACTTTAAAGAGTATATTGGAGATAGAGGTATCATGAAAATTTTACTAAATAGTCAATGATAAAATAAAAATAGTATAAGTAAGTAAAATCTAAATAAAATGTTTATTTTAGGAAAAGATAAGGACAAGGAATGGCTTGAAAGCGAAAAGGACAGATTCGATAATGAATACGATAAGAATAGAGATGGCTTGTTGGACAGACACGAAATTTTGTCATGGGTTGTTCCCAGTAATGAGTAAGTAAATCAAAGTCGTTAGAAAGAACATTTGTTAGTTCAAAATGTAATATGTTTTGATTTATTGAATTTTTAATTTTTTACTCGGTAGGGATATAGCAGATGAGGAAGTGACACATTTATTCGCAACTGCAGATGATGACCACGATGATGTACTAACCTACGATGAAATTCTTGATCATCATGACGTGTTTGTTGGAAGTGAGGCGACCGATTATGGCGAACACCTACAAAATTTGGATAGATTTAAGGATGAACTTTAAACGTCCAGTTTTTGTATTTTGTACTGTGAAAATAGTCGTGGATCTAAAAAAAATGCAATATTCTCAGCGCCAGTCAGTAGGATTACTTCTGAAACGAAACAATCTACCCAAGTTCCAAAATAATTACCTTTATAGGTATTAGGTATGCTTACTTTCTTTGTAGCTTGAAACCAGAAGATATTTTATCAGATTATATATTCACTCAGATCTCCTTTACTTGTAGTAATCGATTGTTTATGTAGTGAGTTAACAACAGAACTATAAAATTCAAACCTATTTGTAATCTTACGAATATGCAATTATGATGGTTACGAATAAATAATTTCGTATTAAGTCGTAAGTTCAGAGTTATTGTACAGAAAGCGTCATTAGACTCATTTTCATTTACATACCTTTTTAATGTGGGATAACTACTTTTTTTAAATCTAAATACTGTAAAAATTAAACTAACAATGAAAAAGCTTTAAAACTAATTTGCTAGCGTACCATTAGAGTTCGAAATATTATTCAAAATCCATAAGACAATATCGTACATGTTGTATTATTTATAATTTTGGTACTTAATTCGTATTGATTAGGCAGGGGCAGGACAGGACAGGCGAAGCTTTATAAGTAGCAATACATTAATTCAAAAATTAATGTTACTCCAATCTGACAAATAAACCTTATATGTAGATAATCGTTTCGTTGTGATTTCTATGCAATTGACTTTATTTGCGTTTATCGTAGTATAACATAAGTACGTGTTATAAATTAATTAATATATCATAGTATTTACATAAAATTATACGCTTAAAACTTATCTTGTTTATATCATAGTCAGGAGACAATATAATTTTTACCTGTGAATAGCTTAAAATATGACCAGTTTTATTGAACCCAAACTTACCACCAGAAACCAATAAAGTTTAAATTGGATATTTTACTGTCTTACCAGAGATGTAGTTTGGCTTGATCCAAATAGGAATAATTAAATTATCCAGAATGAACAAAGCTTCCTGAATGTGAATGCCCTAAATATTCTTGTCAAAATCGGTTAGTATCATTTCATTCTAATTTAAAGATGCCAAACAACCCTGTTGTCATATCATATTCTCCTTACACACCTTATGTATGTTGAAAAAAATTAATTATAATTTACTGACATCTCGGCATTTTATTGTATACCTAGGCATATTTATACTTGATTCATGTACATGATATGATGGGGGGATTGTTTTGTACCATGATGTATTGATGTATTCTTTCTGTACATCAAAATTATTTTTCATGTCATGCATTTGCACAACAACAGCTCAACACAGCAAACATTAAATCACCTCAAATCTGTCAACAAAACAAAAGCGTTTTTTTACAGTGCTTGTCAATCACGCTACTAATATGATTCAGCTTTATTATTATGCCATTATTTTGTTAGTTTCAACGAAGGATCAATGATTTTATTATAAAGACGGAAATTTTATTGAATAAATACTTAAAATTAACTAACCACAATATAGTTTGAAAAATATTAAATAACAACAACTGTTCCTCTGCATTATTATTTTTCATGATGATTTGATGACGCATGATTTTTATAGCTTTGCAAATTTATTAATGTATTTTTTAAATAATAATTCTTGGAACTATTTGCACAAGCAGCTTTTTGAATGCCATGCAGTTCTAATTTTCTAATCATTTAAGCTGGCAGTAATTATTATTATTTTACAGGAGAGATTTTCAAATGAGTCGTCTCATTCAGTCTCCACTGATAAAACAACATGACTGGTTATTTTTTTTTGCTGTTTCAATTTCAAGTTATGAACATGCATATTTGTATGCATTTCTTTTGGTTTGCGTTTGGTTCATTGGTGTATTCAACTTTTTCTTGTCTTGACTTGAGTCTTGAGACTCAGACTCATCATCAGCATAAACATAGCAGTAAAAAATAATGCTGAACTTGCTCCTGTTCCGCTAATTGATTTGCATCATCATGTTTCGTTTCAATTCTCACGTATATAATGCCAAGTAGTGTAAGATGACTGTATCCTAAAATCTAAAATCCATAAAAAAGTAAAGCCCCAGCAATATTGAATTGAAACTTTGAGAGAAGGGAAAATATATATACATTGCAAGAAGTGCAACAGGCAAAAATCCGAGGACCGACTAATAAAACAACAACGATGACGATAGAAATGCAAGGATGTGATTGTGAATGGGAGCAGGAATAACATAGTACCTTGTCGTGTGTAAGTAAAAAAAATCTCGGTAAAATACCTTCACATGTGTATGTTTTAATGCTAGAGTAGAACAAAAGTTGATGTATCCATTGTAAGTTATGTAGATTTTTGTTGGCTTCTTACTTGCTTTTTATTTGTCTTTTAAGACGATTTGTATTGTAAATTATTTACCACTAATACTCAATACGTTTGTTTGCCTACAAGTAAAAAAATAGCATGATCATTAAACAATATATGACAAGTGACAAGATTGGCATTCTTTAAGCACCTCTGCACCTGTATCAATTAATGCACGTACATTCACGCCAAAAACATGCACGAAAGCAAATGAAAATTCTGATCTCTCGAGAGACAACAATATTCCATCGTCAGGTATCGCGTTGAATTGTTGGATTTACTATAAAAAAAGAGAAAATTTTCGCCAAAAAAGTTCACATTTATAAACAAGTTAAAAGTTTAAACCATTTAATTCCATTTTCCCCTGCAGCCAAGCAAAAAATTGTGTTATAAGTCAGAATTTATTATCTGTTATTCTTGTATAAAGTACTGAATGCTTGAAAGAATTTGTTGATGTCAAATTGAAAGGGAATGAATGTAGTCAGTCAGTATGCTATCATCATCAGTGAAGTGAAAATGTTGGTGGTATAGAGTGAAATGGAAACAGGAAGAAAGTAGTGTTTGTTCTATATTAATGTAGTTTTGCAGCTACTTGCTTCATATCCATTTTTATTAAATATTATTATATTAACAATTACCCTTGCTTCAACAAGAAGTGTCCTACTTTTTTCTTTCCTTGCTGAACAACAACCTTGTTGGCTGCTGGAAGAATTATCAATTTTATTTTTCTAGCTGGCAGCTGGACAAGTTTGCTTAGATTCGCGAAGTAGCTCTAAACATGTTAGTAGTGGGCATTACATATTTACAGGAAAAATATTAATGCGAAACACTGCCTGACTGAATAAAAGTGACGTGCCTTTCTTGTCCGTCGGTTATTCTTCGGTGCAGTTATATGTTTAGTTTAGTAAAGGAAAGCTCATCCGCCGAGTGAAAGCACGGGCAACGGTCGTTTGCTCTATTTCTTAAATAGGAGTAGTAGTAGTGCCTATTTTGTTTATGTAAAAGTTTGCTGACCGAGGAGCTGTATTGTAATAATGGCTCATGTTGGTGATGTGGTGATGATGATGACAATAATACCCGTATTCTCCTGGTAGTAGCGGTGTATGTGGTGGTGGCGGTGGCAAGCAAGCTTTACTGCAACAGCGCTTTTTTTGTGGGTGGGTATTCGCGTTTTCTCCATCGTCAGTCAAGAGCAGCAGCAACAGTGAAAGTACTTTTTGTATACTCCGTCACCCACCTACCATACCTCCACACGGTTTTTTTGCATTTGATTTTCTGGAACGTAGTGGAATTGGTAGGTAGTTAGTGAGTAGAGGAGGCAATGTTACCACATATTAATGGAATCGGGAGCACCTCCACCAGTTCTAGTCATACTCAGGATCTGTTCCGTTCTAGACCTACTTCTCATACTCTAGAATCAGTAGTAGCACCAACGTCTATTATTAGTCACAGTTTCTCTAGTAGAGAAAATGATAATAATAATCATATTCAATTAGAACCTCAGAGGAATAATCAAAATAATTATCATATGACGGAACAGAGGGGGAATCTTCAGAGAGGAAATATAACCCGTCTTCCACTTGCGTCGTCGAGCGCTCAACAAAATTATTGGAAAGTAGCGAAAAATAAGAAGAATTCGGACTGCGAAGAACCTGACGATTCCAAAGTTTTGTTAGATAATCACAATCAGCCAGTTGTCGATGAGGACTACGAGGAGGAAAACGAGAACGATCGAGTAAGTAAAATTATTTATAAATATTTTTTTTCATTTTTGCAAAAAATCTTTCACTTAAAGGATTTATTAGGGAGAAACCCAAAATATATGTTCCATAGATTAGCGTAATATGCTGGTGGAGTAGTGCGTGCGTGTGCGCACTAGCGCTTCTGTTCCTCTAGTACACGTATGTATTGCATTTTGCATTGTTTTGCGTACCAGCCTTGCCAACAGATTGATTGAATTATCATTTTATGTCATTATCATGAAATGAATGTAGGCTAAGGATAAAGATAACATAGCGAAAACCATTTTTTGTGGTTTTGTGGTAAAAACGCATTTCATTATTTTTCGTCATTTTCATGTGTCACACACAGACACACAACTTAAGTTGGAAACTGTAAATACAGACAAGTTGTGTTGTAGACGATTATTATTATGAATTATGATGTGATTTATGATTTATTGATGTGATGTATGTATGTCTTGTATGTTATTATGTAATAGGTATGCAACATAAATTGTGTATGGATATTTGCATATAATCATCATATTTAGTCATTAATTCCTGAATTATTTTCGAATGCTAATTGCTTATTGTTACTTACATCAGAGATCAAGCTGCAGTTTGCTGGATGAGTGTGTTACAAAATTCTCAACGAATCCCCAATTAGTCTCACGATTGGATTGACCAATACATATAATTCTCAGAGAATTATGATGATTCTAATTTTTTGGGATCGGTAGAGCAAAAATGTAGCTCAATCAACTTGGACAAGATCATGTGTGAAGTTATTGTTAATATGTGTTAAATTAACACTGTTAATAGGTGAACAGAAAAGTAAAAATGCAATCTGTCATCAGTGTACGGTTTATATCATTGTTAATGTGCATGACTTGATATACAAAGTCCACTGAACCATCGGAAAAGACAGGAGACAGGTTGTATTGCAGGTTCTAAGTATTTACACCTGTTTGTGCGAACCCTTCAGCTAGCACGGCTTATAATCTAAGCTAAGGGTGTATGCATGTTATATATGGACAGCAGAAATGCCTAACTTGGTGATAGGAGATGTTGAGAAGACTGACTGGGAATGGTTAGATTCTGATGGGGGTGTAGAAGAACGGAGAAATTTCACTGATCAGGTCGATTTATATACTGTTGTTGTGTAACCAAAATCATAATTTTAATTATGAAACTCTGAAGTAGTTTCTGTTTTATTTTGCTAATCAAGCTTAATCATTGGTATCAGGGCTAATATTTTGTTGATAATTTTACACTTTCGTAGCTAAATATACTTTATATTATTTTTTCTTTCAGATAAGTAACTTATCTCCCAACATGTGGCTAACGGCGGAACACGCGAGTAGCCTTACCGTTGGGGAAGTTGAATGGCAGCTACAGTCAAATATTCGAGATGGGCTCAGTTGGAAGGAAGCTGACAATCGAAGAAAAATTCTTGGACCTAATGAATTCGTTGTAAACGAAGAGGAGCCACTCTGGAAAAAATACATTGAGCAGTTTAAAAATCCTTTGATATTGTTACTTCTGGGGTCTGCATTTGTCAGCGTCTGTATGAAACAGTTGGATGATGCTGTGAGTATAACAGTAGCAATAATAATTGTGGTGACTGTAGCTTTCATTCAGGAATGGCGATCAGAACAATCACTTCAGGAATTGTCAAAACTGGTTCCACCCAGTTGCAATTGGTGAGAATTCAAACAATAGTATTTTTAATACATTTAAATTTTAATTGATTGAAAGAAACGTTTCAAAAAATTGCATATGTTTTTGCAGTGTCCGTGCTGGTCAATTGAACACATTCTTGGCAAAATATCTCGTACCTGGAGACATAGTATATTTGAACATTGGTGATAAAGTTCCCGCCGACATGCGGTTATTTGAGGTGACGAGTGTTCACAAGAAAATATTTCGTATTTTTGTCCTCTGTACCTTATTTTTTGAATCCAATGGTTATCATTTATTTTTCATTCCACTTTTCAGGCAGTTGATCTGTCTATCGATGAAAGCAGCTTTACCGGGGAAAATGAACCGGCTGGAAAAACCCCAGACCCTGTCATGAAGGCTGGAGATGAAGGCAGCGTGAAGAATGTGGCATTTATGGGAACTTTGGTTCGTTGTGGAAATGGAAAAGGCATTGTTATTAGCACCGGTGAAAACTCGCGGTTTGGTGAGGTTTTCAAGATGATGCAAGCTGAAGAGGTACGCCTATAAACTGTCATCAAACAGTTAAAATTTAAAGTACATATGTATTATAATATTACCTATTTAATATTTTTATTCACAAATTAATTACCAATGAGGAATTTACAAAATGGGGATTCTCGGGAAGTCAGACAGTCGCTGTATAATATGTTGGAGGTATGATGAAGACACGGCATTATTTTTTATTTAACTGTGGACTATTAACTAAACAAACTTTTATTTCTTAGATTGGGAGTATCTGTAACAATGCAGTAATTACCAACAGCGGTTTGAGAGGTCAACCAACTGAAGGAGCTCTTTTGGCAGCTGCTATTAAAGTTAGTAATCGAGAAAATTCTCTGGGATCCCCTTTATTCATTGAATAGTGTCGACCATAATTAAAAGTTATATGATTTGATTTTATGATTAGATGGGCATACATTCACCCCAGGATCAGTATTTACGGCTACAGGAGTTTCCTTTCAACTCGGAACAGAAAATGATGGCGGTCAAATGTATTCCAAAGGGACACACTAATAATGGAGATGTAAGTTATATTCTTAGTTTCGTAGTTAGCTAGCAGTAAACAAATTTTTATAAACACAAAGTCTTGGCAAATTGTAATAAAATATATGTACATTATTAGGGCGAGGAAGAAATCTTTTTCGTCAAAGGTGCTGTGGAAAAAGTTTTAAAACAATGTACTAAATACAACGATTTTGGAAGCTCACGAGCAATGTCATCCAAGAAGGAAGAAGATGTCCTGAGTAGTTCATATGAGTTGGGTCGTCAGGGTTTGCGTGTTCTGGCTTTGGCAAAAGGACCTACCTTCCAAGATCTCACGTTTTATGGCTTGGTTGGCATGTTAGACCCACCTCGACCTGCTGCTCGAAGTTGCATTCAAACACTGCAAGCATCTGGAATTCAAGTCAAAATGCTAACAGGTGATGCACAGGAAACTGCAGTGTCAATTGCCACAATGGTTGGAATGGATACATTGCATGGGTCCGTGATGTCGGGACCGGAGTTGGATAAACTGGATGAACCTATGCTGGATAAAGTTGTTCCTCAGATTACTGTTTTCTACAGAGTTGCTCCTAAGCATAAACTTAAAATTGTTAAAGTGAGTAAATCCTAATCATCTTTTAATCATCTAAGTCGTGTGAACAATAATTATAATCTTGCAAATATACATTTCATACAGGCATTACAGCGCAATGGTTATATTGTCGGAATGACTGGAGACGGCGTAAATGATGGTGTTGCTCTCAAACGCGCGGACATTGGTATTGCAATGGGCAAAAATGGTACTGATGTGTGCAAAGAAGCTTCTGACATGATACTTGTTGATGACGATTTCCAGACGATTGTGTAAGTTATATATATATAATAAATATAACAAGATACATATTGTATGTATATATCACGTTCGTTTATTTTCTTGCAGGGCTGCCATTGAAGAAGGAAAATCTATATTTTACAACATTCGAAACTTTGTTCGGTTCCAATTGAGCACAAGCATTGCCGCACTTTGTTTGATTGCTCTTGCTACTTTGATGGATATTCCAAATCCTTTGAACGCAATGCAAATTCTTTGGATTAACATCATTATGGATGGACCTCCAGCTCAAAGGTAATAAACATAAAACAGTAAATGTTATTATTGTCACAAAATGGTTTATATTGATTTTTGAACACTTTTATGCAGTTTGGGAGTGGAACCTGTTGATAAGGATGTAATCAGAAAGCCACCAAGAAACGTAAAGGAACCTATGATAACGAGATCTCTCATTTTGAACGTGTTACTCTCAGCCCTCATCATCATCACCGGTACACTTTGGGTATTCAAAAGAGAGGTAAGCTTAGTCTAATTTTGCCTTATCATTAATACTCATGGCAAACCGGCCAGATTTTTAAATAATTCTTTTACGCATTTGGTGCTTATTTCTAGATGAGTGATAATATTATCACACCACGTGATACCACAATGACTTTCACATGTTTCGTATTTTTCGACATGTTTAATGCTCTGAGCTGTCGCTCTCAGGTAAACTACCAAGCTATATTTCTTCTTTATGTAGAAACTAGAAATAAATGAATCCTTTTATCTGATAGTGTGTTTTTTATCTGTGTAACAGGAAAAGTCAGTATTTGAAATCGGATTATTTTCCAATCGTATGTTTTTAATTGCTGTGTCGTTGTCATTGGTTGGGCAAATGTTGGTAATATACTTTCCCCCACTACAGTCAGTTTTTCAAACCGAAGCTCTCACACTGCATGGTTCGTATTTCGTTTGTTTTAAATATGTAAAAAAAATTTAATGGTACAGGGTGATTGAACACTGCATTTCTAATTCTTTGATGTAATTACAGATATCTTAGGACTAATCGCTTTAACCTCCACTGTTTTCTGGGTGTCTGAATTTAAAAAGTATCTCGAGCGCACCTCCAAGGGACGAGCACTCACCTACCAAGCACGTAAGCTTGAAGATCTTGTCTGACGTTTACTTCGCGGACGCTAAATGTCCGCGGTGTTTGGGGGCCTTATTATTAAAACCTTATTTTAGTTATTGTTTGTTTTTTTATTTATAAACTTTATTTTGTTTCAATTTATTATTTGTTAGTATAATGTGTTATGTTATACGTTGTATTATGTGCATATCTTTAATCTTGTCATATCATTTATTTCAAATGCCGAATCCAGCATTGTCTCACTTTATCTCAAAAAAGTTCAAATCGTAAATCCTACACTTCAAAAAAAATGTAACTTGAAATGCAAATGCAAACAATTTTTTAGGAAGCTCTACAAATGAAATAATTTTCTTCATATCAAGTACGTTCCATTTTAATTTAATTTCCTATCCCTTTAAAGACTCTGACACTTAATTAATGATATGATAAACCAAATGATAAGCATAAAGTTAATTATAAAAACAAATTATACTAAACTAAACGCAGGAAATATAAGCAGCAAAATTTTACTCAATACACACAATATTGTGTAAAAACGCAGCTAATATTCTCTGTACTAAACGTATAATAGAATTACAAAAACATGATGATATGTAATAATGATAATGTTAATAAGTCTACTCCTTCGTATTGCGTACTCCGTACGTACATAATTCGCATTTAAGACCTAAATATTTCAATGTGTCATTGTTGGTCAATGCCAATGCTTACACCACCATATATACCACTGGTTTACGACACTTAAACAATTTTTGCATGCCGTGTGACGTCAATTTATCCTAATAAACTATATACAGGGCACCAATGTACTCTTAATATAAAAGGTACACCTCTATTGAATTTTTAATCATTACGAGTATATAAAACATTTAATGGTAAATATTTATTGCTATTTATTATTCCAATTTTTCCAAAGATCTGTCCAAGTTAAAAAATATAAAATATTGTAGTGACAAAAAGTATTAAAAAATAAACAAATACATTAAATATAAACGCAGAGATGTGATCTATTTTTAAAATTGCACCCTAAACCTACTATGCGTGCTACGAGGACTGTGCATCCCCTCCATCGTATTTTAATCTGAAGTTGTGCCCAGTGGGGGATCCCATCATTTTGGTAACATTTTTCAATCCTTCAATAAACTCTTGCCGGCTGGGTTCCAATCCAACTGCGGCTTTCATATCTTGAACAGCTTGGTCAAAAAAGGCTAGTCGATAAGCTATTATGCCGCGATTATAATATGCACAAGATAATGACGCATTGAGCTTCAGCGCCCTAGTATAATCCTGAAGAGCGCCTTCAAAATCCACTTGTAAATATTTCAAGTATCCTCGATTATTATAGGAAAGTGCTGCCAACCCGTTGAGCTGATTGTAAATCTAACAGAGAATATGAACAAGCCATCATTTTAAAATATTTATTTGATGTCTCCATCCTCATGTAATTTATTCACTAAAAGGTCAAAGTTATCAGTTATCCACATACATTTTTATCTTTGTTTGAATTCACCAAATCTCCACCCCCGTTTTCCAAAGCACTATCATCCCATAGTCCACTTTCCCCTGCCAAGAGTAACCACTTGGTATAAAGATCTTGACCCTCTTTAAATAATTTAAACTTTTCAACTGATTCCTGAATCCCAGATATGTCCTTATGAAGGGTTTTTAACTTGACAAGTGCACTGTCATCCTGCGCTGCATTATCCGAATCATTGTCTAGCAGCCTTACAAGTTTGGAAAATCTTATCGTAATGTTTTCAATTGAGTCATCATCCCGATTATAATTATTCTCCATTTTTTATTAACAGTTTGATTCAATGAATAACAAAACAAACCCGAAATTCAATCCATAGTTTTTTCAAATTAATTTAAATAGCTTTCTTGAGAAATAAAATACTTGAGCAACCAGAACCAGAATGAAAAGATCGTGTGACGAAATCAAAATCAGAAAACAGGTGATTACTTGTATAACAGCTGTAAAGTTGAAGCAGATGATAATGTTTACAAAATAGCCCTTTCCACGGTACATACACAAATGTAAAATTTTTATTGCATCTTTCCCGGTAAGCTTGGCGGTTCATATATTTTTCAAAAGTGATCAATGAAATATAATGTTTCCGACGTGTCAAAATAGAGGCTCAGTCATTCCAGCACACGGCACACGTCATTCCAACACACGGCACACAGCACACAGC